>CATIWK010133405.1:0-16800 GCA_949634005.1 Mallotus japonicus | reverse complement strand
GGGTGGATCGAACATGACGTTAGATTTGTGATCGCGAGGATATTCACTTATAGTCAATGATCACAATCTAGGTCATAATGGTGCATATAGTCCTTTGACCTGAGGTGACACGGTCATCCACATTTAAGTGGTTAGGGTTTATTACTGCTTATATACCTGTGTTAATCACACATGGGTATATGGCGTGTGGTGGCTTTAGTCGATTAAATGTAGGGATGAGTGTTCGACTAAGATGGGATTCATTGCCTGGAGTGAATCGGGACAAGATCCTATGCCATCTAAGTTTATTCTTGAAGAATAAGTTCCTGGCCAGGACAAACATGACACAATCTAAAAGAGTTTCAGTGCTAGAAAGTGTTTCTAGTATTTGTTATATTTTATCAAGAATTATAACTTGAGATAAGGTCATATGATACAGCTATTAGAATTTGATTAAACCTTGACTCTAGGCTATATCGGGATCTTCTAATGAAAGGATTTTAGTGCACGGTAATTATGACCAAAGGGTTCATGTGAATCAAAATATGCATTCATTTTTAATTGGGTAGTTGTGATATTGATGTTGGGGGTCACTCACAACTTATGAGAACTAAATGTGTATAATTGGGATTTTCATATTTATACTTGAAAGAGTTTCAAATAATATCAAGTGTTGATACTATCTTCTCATTGCCAATTAGCCATCAACCTAGTAAGTCACACCTAAAAGAGTTTTACCAAATCACCATTTATATTAATCTAATTATTGATTAAATAGTTTAATCAATTAACTAAGATTAATGGAATTGGATTTATGCTTTAAGCAATGATTCTGGCATATCATGAAACCTAATTCCAATAAGAGTTTAATTATTAATTTATATTTATATTAAAGATATACAATATAATTTATTAATTTATAATTTATAATTTATATTTATGTTAATAATATAATTTATATTATTAATATATATATATATATATATATATATATATATTGAAAATTTGGCTCTTTGAAGAAAAAACCCTAATGCCGCCGGAGTCCTCCTCTTCGGTCGGCAAGCTGCATGCTTCCAAGCATAGTGATGAATATGTCGGCCATTCTGGTCTATTTTCTGTCACCCATTTTTTACAACCGGATATCTCTCAGCCTATTCTAGAAAATTACCATCCTGACGCTCTAAAACAAGGCATTAAAACCTTCGCTTCAATAGTGGCGGTTGGCACTATGTTGCCTCTCCCTTCCCCTGTCAATACTTTCTAAGGTATCGCTCCCAAACAAGGTACCTATCTGCAATAAAAATCAACAACGACATAAACAAATCCAGACTTGCTTTATGCCAACACTCCCTTATTGCTCGAGTTGTATTAGGTAAAGGAGAATCACCTTGGCTGCTTGCCAAGCTGAAAGAGAAGCTCTCTTCCATTTGGCATCTCTCTGATAACTGGCACCTTATTTCTTTAGGCTGAGGGTTCTACCACATCCTATTGCATTTCGCAGCCTCAGAGGATCATGTTTAGAACCGAGGATTAATTTTGCTTAAACCAGGAATATTACGATTACAGCAATGGACTCCGGGGTTCGATCCGTACAAGGAGAAGACAATGTCCACACATATATGGGTCATGTTTTATTGAATACCATGGGAACTTTGGGATCCCCAAATCCTCATTAATATTGCCCGAAATATTGAAACTCTGATTCGCATTGACAGGGCCACTCTTGACAGAGATCTTGGACACTTTGCATGTATTTTGATTGATGTTGATCTGGCCAATAATTTGCAATATTTACTTATGCTAGATTGTAACTTTACTCTCTTTGACATTGACGTAATTTATGAAAACTTGCCTAAATTTTGCTGATCCTGTAACTCAATCGGGCATGGCACAATTTCTTGTCATTTGGTGAAACAACAAGACATCAACGTTACTCCTAAACCTGAGCAGAAACGAGACACTTCAAATAATAGGAAGTCACGAGGTCGCTCTCGTATATGACGTGTCTAGCGTCCAAAACGTGCTTCCAGCACTAGCATTCCCGTAGCTACAGCCTTTGCCCACCTGCAAGAAAATATAACTCTGGGAAATTCAGATGCTCCCGCCATTGAACCAACTCTTGGGTCCACTGTTAAGGGTATGGATTTCCCCATAATTAATGTAGTTTCTGTCCTAGACGACGTTGATGGACCTGTTATTGATAATAACATCATTAATGTAGTGAATGATACTGTCGTGGCTGTTTCAAGCGATAATTCCAACACCTCCAATATTCAGTTTTCTTCCTATCAGACTATGGCGGCAGCTGAAATGCATGATGTATCCTCTCACGCATGGGCTGATCTCGTAGAATTAAACAACCCCGAACTATGGCAAATGGTTTCTAACCGAAAAAAGAAAAAGGGTAAAGCTAATGTTCCAATTTTAACAGGAAAAAGACCTCAAACCAGGTCAGTTTCTAATGCCTCTAATCCATGAATATTTTGTATTCGAACTGCAGGGGTCTGGGTAACCCAAGTACCCATAGAGCAATGTTTAATTTTTGTAATTCTTATAAGCCATTTGTTGTTTGTCTTGCTGAGCCTAAGGTGGCTTTCGAATCTATTCAAAGTAGTTTTTGGCTTTCTTTAAATATGTCTTTTGTTACTTCTAATCTCTTGGATTTTCCTAGCATGTGGTTGCTTGTTGCTGATGATTTGGGAGCAGGGAATGTTACTATTTTTTGTAGTTCTTCTCAGCATATCATAGTGGAATGTCGGGTGCATATGCAGACTCAATTTATTACTTGTGTTTATGCTCATGTACTTAGTTCAATGGGAAGAGGTATTTGGGGTGAATTGGAGTATCTTTCTTCCTTGATTACTGATAATTGGTTCCTAATTGGTGATTTTAATACTTGTTTTGGTGCTCATGAAAAGATGGGTCGTCCTCCCAATGCTCGCTCTTGCCATGAATTTATATATGCTATGGCCAACTGTTCTTTAACATGTCTTGATACTAAGGGTTCTCAATTCACCTAGACTAATAACAGACGTGGTATTCATAAGGTTGATATTCATTTAGATCGTGCTTTTTGCTCAGATAATTCTTTTCAGAACTGGAATTCTATTGAGTGCTATACTCTTGCGTGCCATTGCTCTGATCATAACCATCTTTTGCTTTCATGTCGACATTCTAGTTCACTTCCTCGTCCTTTTAGATTTTTAACCATGTGGACATCTCATGATGATTTCTTGCCAGCTGTGGGTAATTTTTGGTGTTCTCTTTCTATTTCTGGTCATCTGATATCTGTTATGATGACTAAGTGAAGCTTCTTCGTGCTTTCTTGCGAATTTGGAACAAAACTACTTTTGGACAGGTTGACATGCTTATTTCCCAAGCCAAATAGAATTTATTATTAATCCAGAATGAAATTGAGCAACAGGGTTTTTCAGATGATTTACATAGGCAAGAGCTTGCGACCAATAATTGTCTTGTTATGCACCTTGCTTAGCAAGAATCTTTGTATAAAGACAAAAGTCATATTATATGGTTAAAAGATGGGGATCGAAATTCCAAATTCTACCACGGTCTTCTTGTTCGTCGTCGAGCTCAGCATGTTGGTAACTCCATGATGATTGAAGGTGTTTTGGAAAATGATATGGTGGTTTTTAAAAACCATATTATTAATTATTTTTCAAAGCTTTTTACTTCTGACCCCACTCCTCGTGATTTCTCAAGCATTAAAGAGGTAATCCCTATGTTGGTTTCAGAGGCCGAGAATAATATGCTTACTATGATGCCTTCTAATGAATGTATTCGATCAGCTGTTTTTGAGATGGATCCTTATAGTGCTCTTGGTCTAGACGGCTTTACATGTCATTTTTTTCGTTCTTGTTGGAATATTATGGGTTTTGATTTATGTAATGTTGTCTGCAGTTTCTTTGCCTCTGGGTCCTTGTTGAGTGGCCTAAATTCTAGTTTAATGATTGTTCTTCCTAAAGTGATTGGTGCTAATTCGGTGGATAAATTCCGCCCTATCATTTTAAGTAATTTTCTGCTCAAGATTATTACTAAAATTTTAGAAAATTGCTTAGGTGCTATTGCCTCTTGGATTATTTCAGAAAATCAATTTGGTTTTTTAAACGGAAGAAATATTAAAGATTGCATTGTTGCTGCTTCTGAATGTTTTCATGTTATGGATCGAGCTTGTTGGGGTGGTAATATGGCTCTGAAGATTGATATTATAAAAGCCTTTGATTCTATGGAATGGGATTTCATTCAAGTTGTTCTTCACATTTTCGGCTTCTCTAGGCTTTTTTGTGACTAGATTTGGGCTATTTTTGAATCTGCTAAATTATCTATTCTCATTCATGGCAGTCCGAATGGTTATTTTTCTGTCTCTCTGGGAGTTTGCCAAGGTGATCCTCTTTCTCCTTTGATTTTCTTTCTTGTAGAGGATTATTTGAGTCGTAAGCTTTCTTCTCTTGTTAATTCAGGCAAGCTTATTCCTATGACTAGTGGTTGTCGTATTGTTTGCCCTTCTCATCTGCTTTATGCTGATGACATCCTTATTTTCTACAAAGCTAGTCATTCGAATATTAATTTAATCGCCAATGTCTTCAATGAGTACAGTTATTTATCTGGCTAGAAGGTTAATTGGGAGAAATCTAAAATGTTTTTGGGCAAGAGTATTTTTGCTCCTCGTGCAGCTTCTGTGCATTATGGGGCAGGTATGCGAGCTGGAAATTTTCCTTTTGTTTATCTTGGAACTCCTATGTTTATTGGTGCCCTAAGACTAAATGGTTAAAAGCCTATGCTGATAGGGTTATTGCTAAATTGGAAGCTTGGAAGGGTTATTCTCTTTCTATGGCTGATAGACTTGCTTTAATTAATTCTTCTATCTATGGTTCGCTTCTTCATTGTTTTGATCTATAAGTGGCATGCTTCCCTGCTTAAGTCTTTAGAAAAAGCCATTCGGAATTTCCTTTAGACTGGTTCGGTGCATTGTAAAAAATTAATTTCAGTTCCTTAGGATAGGTGTTGCTCTCCTATTGATGAGGGAGGTCTTGCTTTGAAGAGACTATATTGTTTTAATAAGGCCCTTCTTGGTCGTGTAGCTTGGAAGTTTTGTTGTAGCAATTCTTTTATCTACACTTTTCTTCGCTCCAGATTTCTCAAGTATGAATGTTGATTTTTTTGCTTGGCGTTACTATCCTACAATAATTTTTTTCTTGTAAGTTGGCCAATGATTTCTTTCGGGTTTCAGCTTTAAAAGTGGATTGGGGTCCTGATCTTTGGCGCCATTATCTTCCTCCAAACAGATATTTTTTATATTGGAGCGCCTTTCTTCACCGCCTTCCTTCTGATGATAATCTTCAGCGCAAGGGTATGATCCTTGTCTCTCGATGTCACCTTTATAATTTAGCCCTTGAGACGACTGACCATGTTCTGGTTTCATGTCCTTATGCTCGTGCACTTTGGATAGCATTTCAGGATCTCTTTCAGGTGTGGTTTAATATTTCTGGTTCGCCTCTAGAGATGTATATTCGTGCTGCTTCAATTAAATTTTCAAGCCAGCTTTCCATTCTTTGGAAAGTTGGTCTTATTTCCCGTTTTTGGATTTTATGGCATGCTAGAAACTAATATATTTTCTGGCATTCTTTTGTTCCAATTGTTGTATCTTTCCGCAAGCTTTGCAAGTGCATTAAAGAAGCCGAAGTTCATAAAGCTGGGCATATGAGCAATTCGTAAGATGAGTTGCTAATTCTTCAGCGTCTGCATATAGTAGGAATTTTGAAACGTCCTTCGATTCCTAGGGCTATAGTTTTCCTAGGGCTATAGTTTGGACTCCCCCTCTCCAAGGTTAGTATAAAGTTAATACATATGGTACAGCGAAAGGTTGTCCTGGTGTTGCTGGAGCTGGTGGTATTTTTAGATTATTTAGTGATGTTTCGGTTGGTTCTTTTGCTATTCCCTTGGGTTCGCAGTTCACTTTTGAAGCTGAAATGGTAGCAGTAATGGTTGCTATCCAGTATGCGGTTCGGTTCAATTATACTCCTCTTTGGGTTGAAAGTGATTCTCTTATGATAGTGAACTTAATTCAGCAAAGGAGTGTTGAGGTTCCTTGGCATCTAAGGAGAGACTGGCATCAGTGTTTAGTTTCTCTTTCAAAAATTCAAGTTTATGTTAGCCATATATTCTGCGAGGGTAACTTGGTAGCTGATAAACTTTCCAACATTGCTCTTTCTCTTCCTTATGAGACTTGGTGGCCTTCTTTCCCAGTAAAGTGTTTAGAGTTAGTCTGTAATGATGCTGTTGGATTTAATTCCTATCGGTTTTGTTAATTTTTTGTTTTGTTCATTGCCATTTTTTGGTTGTATGAAACTGTTGTACTCTTTTTTTCTAATTAATAATTAGCATAGTTTCAGTGTATGAAGTAGATGCTATGGAGGTGCCAGCCTAGCTGGGATGTCCAGGTGCATCATCTGATACCTTAACCAAGTAACCTTTATATATATATATATATGAGATATTAATTAAAGTATTAAATTAATAATAATAATATATGTTGTTTTCTATGGACTTGGAATAATGGCCTAAGTAGTATGGGCCTAGGCCCAAAAGTGTTTTGGACTAAAGATTAATCTAAAGCCCATTACCCTAATCTAGGCCCATTTGATTTATGGATTAGGTTTGACCCAATTATTAGCCCAAGTGTTGGCCTAATAACCAAGACCAAGTCCATAAATACATACATAGTCAAATTTGGCATATTAGGCTTGCTTTATCTCTTATGTGTAAATTGTTGACTTTGGGCAAATTTAAGATTAGGTTGTATTGATTAGTGTAGAGAATGAATGTATACTTAATGCATGAGATGTGATTAAATCTCCACATCATTTCTTGTACACTAGTTAGATATCTTGCACAAATTGTACACTACTATGTCAATGTGGCATGCAAGGCGGCATGCTAATGATATGATGTAAGATATGTTCAAATTTATGCACATCTATCTCTACTTATTTTCTCTATATATATTCTTAGAAGAGTTCTAAGGAAGAGAGTTAGTGGTTGCTTGAGTTGGTGTAGAGAAAAGAAAAAGTGAGTAGAGATTTTGGTAAGCAATATACCAAATGGAAGCAACATATACACAACATATACTCATAGTTCTTGCTTGAAGATTTAGTTAGTGCAAGTTTCTAAGGATCATTAGAGAGGGCACTTGCTACTGCAATAAATCAAGGTAAAAAGGTGATTGGTAAAGCTTTGGTGTTTCAAGCTAGAGGCCTAACACTTGGGAGACTAAGCATTGATTAAAGAGTTGAACCAAAAGATCCAAAGCTTGTAGAATACTTGTGGTCTACATCAAACTTAGGAGATTGTAAGTTTTCTTCAAACTTAGAATTCCTAGGTTGTTTCTCTTACTTGTTGTTTTGATGTTTAGCTATGTGTTAAATGCAAATTAGATCCTTGGGATTGGAATTCTTCATATGATGAAGGGTTATGTCAAGCAAAATTTTTAAAATTTGCT
Organism: Mallotus japonicus; assembly: GCA_949634005.1. NCBI lineage: Eukaryota > Viridiplantae > Streptophyta > Magnoliopsida > Malpighiales > Euphorbiaceae > Mallotus > Mallotus japonicus. The sequence continues at coordinate 9,305 of CATIWK010133405.1, read as the reverse complement.
TTACTTAGGCTTGTGCTTACCACACATGTCTTGGATGCCCAAGTAGCATAACTAATTCCTTAAGAAATAAGATAAACAAATAAATGAAATTAAAACAAAACTAAAAAAAAATGAATGTAGTGCAGATGCTATATTGATCACTCCTCAGAGTTTTGTTCACTGTTTGTATGGAATAGAGTCTGCAGATTGATTTCAATTCTCAGGCTTGATTACTTTTTTTTTTTACTGTAATTTTTAAGAAATAAAGACAAACCAAAATAAAACCCAGTAAATTTTGTTGTTTGTGATTTTTCCAAAGAACAAAAATGTAAGAAATTTTTCTTCTTTTTTTTGCTGTGATTTTTTTCTTCATATCAATAATAAATAAATTAATTCCCATTTTTTATTTTTATTATTTTCTCAACCAATCAAAATTAAGAAATATATTTTCAAAAATTAAAATAAAATTCAAAATTCAAAATTTAAGAATGGAGGCCGGTCAGAGGTGTGCAATTCCGATCGAAATAGTGTATTTTCTGAACGGAAATACATAATTCAGATCGGAATTATGCATTTCCAATCGGAAATGTGGAATTCTGATCGGAATTCTATCTTTTCGATTCCGGCCGAAAATATGGAATTCTGATCGAAATTTCATATTTCTAATTTTGACAAAAAATGTGTAATTCCAGTCGGAATTACATATTTTAGATCGAAATTTTACATTTTAGTCCCTTTTCCAATTTTCTTTATTTTAAAATTGACCAACTAAAAAAAAGAAAATGTTACAGTTAAGTCCTTAAAAACATTGCAATTAAGTCCTCAATTAAGTCCTGAGATTCAAGAATCGAAATTCGAAGACCCATTTTGAGTAAACTCCCATCATTGGATCTTTTATCACATCTACACTCGACTATCCCGAAATTGGGTGCTTACAGTTGCCCCCCCCCCCCCCCCTTTTGTTGCTGTTTGCTTGACAAATTGTGGCAAAACAAATAAGCACACAATTTCAAAGCAAAGAGTTAGGATACTTACCTGTGCTCTTTAAGGCCCTTCGTTGTGATTGACTGCACACTCGTGATAAGTGCTTTAGTTGTTGTGCAGCATCAAGGAAAATTTTCACTATATTTCTAATGGAACGTCTAGTGAATTATGTTCAATAAATTTCACTATATTTCATGTGGAATGTTTAGCGAAGTGATGCCATAACTACTGTGTAGTGTCTAGCTAATTGCACTATATTTCCTATGAAACGTCTAGTGATTGTGATTTGTTGACTTCTGCTATATTTCCTGTGGAACGTTTAGCGGAGTGATTCCATAACTACTATGTAATGCCTCTCCAAAATGCTTCCTTAAAGCTTCTATCTATAAACAAAAGCTAAATGGTATTGTTGTAATTAAGTTACAATTACAAAGGGCTTTATCATACACTAAAAGACAAAAAACATATACTTGTGTCAATCCTAAAGTGACACTTATCCTATAATATTCCTAAATGGAATATTCTTTACTTGGTCACTACTCCTAGGAAATTGTGCCTTATTTTAATGCATGTGTGGGATCCCATTTGACCACCAGAGGTCAAAGTTTTAACTTTTTGTGGAATGGTCTACATTGACACTTTGTAATTTAAAAAGACAGTTTCAAACTGAAATTCAACTCCGGGAGCTCGATTTGACCTTCAAAAATGTCTGTTGACCAAAGTTTAACTTTTCATTCCGGGGCTTTCAGAGGTTAAATCAAAGTTCTCAGAATAAAAAAAAATAGTATGAAAACAGAAAAACAGACATAAAACAATCCTTTTTAGGACTTTACTAATTAACCCCACAAACAAAACTTGACACATACTTTCTCTCTCAATTAATAGAACCTATTCTTAGTACAAACACTGTTTGTCAAGGGTTTATTTAGGGTCAGGTTTGGTTTCAGTAAAATTAAGTTTGGTATTCGGGTAGGGATTTAGTGTTTCAAATGGTTCTAAAATTGTTAATCAATCATCATTTTTTATTAGTATCTTCTATTGGTGAGATATTTTTCTACTTTCATCATCGGCCTTTAAGGTTTTGAAAAATGACCCTAACAAAAGGATTATCTAATTCATAGTGTTTGGGGTTTGGTTGAGGATGTTATTAATTTCACTTTGAAGAATGATCTTGATTTCAGCTTAAAGAATGTCAGTTAAGCCACCATTAGTGACAAACATTTTCATATGCTCTTTGAGTAGGTCATCAAAGTTTTGACTCTCAGATTGCTAGGCCATTTCGAATTCTAACCGTTGCTAATTCTCCAGTTGGGGTAATTTTAAAGGCTTATGATTGTAGAAATGATGGGGTTAGTTCAATTGTTATAAAGTGCATGTATAAGTGCAATTGTTATGAAATGTTTGTGTAAGTGCAATTGTTATATAATATATGTATGCAATGTTATGCAAAAGGATGAGATTAGTATGAAGAATAAAGATGTCGTGAATGCATGTTATGTCATGTGCTATAAAAAATTATGATTATTATTAGTACATGTGACCTTATTAGAAGTGTATTTCAACTACAAAAACATGAGTAAGTGAAGCTGTTGATACCCAATTTTTGACGGTCCCCCAAAAATTCGATGATGAAGGATTCCTGTCACTCAAACAAGGGGGAAATTTCTTAGGAAGTTTTTCTCGAACGTGCTTAGATCGATAAATCCGAAAGAAACACAAAAAATACTAAAAAGCAAGCAAAAATCCAAAAAGAGCCAAGTTGGGCTAAAAATGACTAAAAACAAGGGAAAAGCCCATAGGGGCGGGTCCACCCATGAGCTTGGGTTGATGACCCATGAGTGTGGGTCATTTAACCCAGTCCGTGGGTCAAAATGACCCATTTGCCCCTGCGTGGGTCAACTTGTCTGCACTATAAAAAATGTTTTTTCCTCTTTTGAAAAAGAGAGTGGCATATTTCCTGCGACAGACGTTTAGTGAGAGAAAAACCCACTGTTCCAGCACTCTCTCTCACTCTCTTTCTCTCTCTCCTAAAGCATTTGGAGACCCTATCTAACCCAAGCACCAAACCAAAATCAATTTTCTCCTATTTTGTCTTAGGATTTAGACCATTAAATCTAAACCCAACTACATCTTTGTCAAAAGAACGTATCAAGGGTAATAACCCGGTCCCTCTGAGGATCTCCCAACTATTTTCTTATTAAAAATTGCATTTTCATCATCTTCTTCATCTTATTTCTATCATTTTTGCATTTTTATTCCTTTTATTGTAAATATTTATTATTGTGATAAAGTTGTAATTTTTTGTGGTGATTTGACATTTTTGAATAAGATATGTAGAAGGAGAAGGAAGTTCGGGTTGGATCCGAGAGTGTTTGCATTCATTTTGTATTTTTCTACCATTTTTGCATCTTTTTCTTCATTTATGTAAAAATGGGTATTTTAGTATAAAGTTAGCATTTTTATTATTATTTTTGCATCATTTTAATCTATTTTAATTTCTGCAGTATTTTTATTATTTTTCTGTATTTTTTCTTATTTTTATTGTATTTTTATTAATTTTTGTATATTTATGCTTTTTATTGTAAAAATGGCCTTTTATCATAAAATCTCCATTTTTATGGTGGAAATGCTATCTTTACCATTTTAATATTTTCATTTCTGTATTTTTAATTTATTTGCATATTTATTTTTTGGTATTTTTGGTATTTTTATTGCATTTATGTCTTTTATAGTAAATTTGGCATTTTTATCTTAACATCTCCATTTTTATGGTGGAAATGCTATCTTTATCATTTTAATATTTTTCTGTATTTTTATTTTATTAGCACATTTATTTCTGTATTTTTATTATTTTTTGGTATTTTTGCAATTTGTGTTGCATTAATCCCTTTTATAGTAAAGTTGGTATTTTTTATCATAAAGTTTATATTTTTATGGTAAAAATATAAATCTTTATTATTTTCATATATTTATTTTTTCCATATTTATTTATTTATTTATTCCAGAACTTTTATTATTTTTATGGTTTTTTTCCTATTTTTATTATATTTATGCTTTTTGTAGTAAAGTTGGTATTTTTATCATAAAGTTTACATTTTTATGATAAAAATATCATCTTTATTATTCCTTTATATTCGTTGCTACTATCTTTATTTATTTATGCATTTATTTCAGCCCTTTTATTATTTTTATGTCTTTTTCCCATTTTTATTGTATTTTTGCTTTTTATGGTAAATTTGATGTTTTTATCATAAAGTTTACATTTTTATTGTAAAAATATCACTTTTATCATTTTAAATTATTTATTTCTGCATTGTTATTTATTTTTCTATTAATATTCCAGCATTTTTATTATTTTTGTGCTATTTTTGCAATTTTTATTGCTTTTATGTTTTTTTATGGTAAATTTGGTATTTTTATCATAAAGTTCACATTTTTATGGTAAAAATATCACCTTTATCATTTTAATATTTTTATTACTGTCATTTTTATTTATTTACATAATTATTGCTGTATTTTCATTATTTTTGTTGTATTTTATGGCTTTTATTGTCTTTATGCCTTTTAATGGTAAAGTTGTCATTTTCATCATAGATAGTTATTTTTATGGTGGAAATGACATCCCCACCACTTTATTTACCTTTAATTCTGTATTTTATTATTTTTATCATATTAATTATATTTTTATTATTTTTATTGCTTTCCTTTTGATAAATTTATTATTCTTATCATAAAGCTTTCTTCTTTATGGTGAAAATAATATTTCTATCACCTCTTTTATTATTTCATTTGCATTATTATTATTTTTATTGCATATTTATTATCCTTGTCATTTTATTATTTTCTTTGATAAATTTATTATTTTCATCATAAAGGTAATATTTTTATGGTGGGAATAATATCTTTATCACTTTTATTATTTTATTTGGTTCTTTTCCACTTTAATTTCTTTATATTTATTTCATCATAAAAATTCTCTTTTTACATAATAAAGGTGATGACTTCACACTAAAGTACCCAAATTTCTAAAATCTTGCATCATGCATACATTAGCATCCTTGTTTGCTTATGTGTTTAATTATTCATTTATTTATTATACCAATTGTGAATGAATGAATATATTAAATTGTCCTATATGTGATGTGTACTTGCAAGTATGTGAAAACTAACCTTTGTTTTGTAGGTTTAATAGAATAGGATTTTTATTTCCTTTTTCTTTTTAATGTAATTAATAGAATAGGCTCTCCAAGGCAATGTAATCCTTAATCTCAATCCCCCATTTATTTTTTATTTTGGATGTCTTTATTAGAATAGGCATTTTCTCGAGTTGTAATCCTTAATCTCTTTCCCCATTTTTTATTTTGCTTATTTGCTTGCTTATTTTTATTATTCCTTGCATGCTTATGTGCTATGTGCTTACTTGCCTACATGACTATTTGCTTGCTTGGTGGATGTTTGTTTATTTATCAATTATGTGGTGAATACTCGTCAATCTAATTATCTCGTGCTTTATTTCCAATTTAAACTGACCAATACTTGAGTGTGGTAAAAATGCATCATAAAACCAAAATTAGGTGAAGTAGTGAATAAATAAGCAATATGTATAATAAAGAAACAGGATAAGTAACTCCTACCCCTAAAACCCGGATTCTCTGGTTATAGAAGTGATTTTTCACTTCTTCCCGATTTCAAGTCGGGTGGCGACTCCAATCTACGTGGCCTATTCAGGCAGACCCTCCAAAAAAACAATAACAAATGAAAATCTAGTAGATAGTCGCCATTTAGCCTGTGTGCCCCGATGCTATAAGCTAATTGAGATCATGTACGACTGATCACAGATGCATCTTTTTGCATGTATGTAAAAGAAAATACAACAAAAGAGAGAGTATTAGTCAAATAAAAACAAGATGAGCTAAAAGAAAGGATCATAAATGCCTGTCATGTTATAAGGCGTAAAAGAGTTATCGCATATGAATGACATGTCCATGCAAAAGAATAGGATGAGCATGTATGCATGGTGTACTCAAGCAAGCTAATATGGATATAGTGCAGAATGGTCGTAAAAGAATGTGAGTTAGTATACAATTTCTACATGTTTGTCGTGCATATATGATTAAGAAAATTGGTTACCATTTTCTACACATAGAACGCACCAAAAATAGGCAATTTCTCCCTTGCAACCTTATTACTCCACGAGGTTAATCAATTCATTTTCCTATATGAGTTTTGATCCATAGTCATCAAGGGACTATAGTTTTGCACTCAGACTAGGCTATTTCAACTTACTAAGACAAGATATAAAGGATAAACCGAAAGATGTTTTCAATATGAGCTAAGGTAAATGTATAATGCTGGCATAGGAAACATGCTTCAATATCACAAATGATGCTCATAGTTCATGTGCGCCCATTTGCACAGGACTTATGGTCAACATAAGGGATCCGACCTTATGTATACTAGGTCAACATTTGATACAAAAACTAGAGGCCATATAGAATTCATCCGAAGGTTTATCATTTGTTTCTTTTCAAAGTAAGTATCCACAATCTAATAGAAATTCTTAACTTATTTTATTGAACCTAAAAAAGATAAATAAGTGATATTTTATAGGTTCTGTCATAAAAAGATATCTCTTGATAATTTTAATCGACTGTTCTGACTAAGCACCATGCCTTGTGCTTTTAAGCTCACACAAGGTTAATAAGAATCTCACGGTCCTTAGGATGCACAGTCTATAAAAATTAATGAAAATAATATTAAATGGTGATAAAAACTATAAAATATAATATCATTTATAAATGCCAGGTCAAGCAAACATCGTCAAAACAGGGTAATTATGCTAAATTTGAAATTTATACTGATTTATTCACATGGGCTAAGTCAGGGTGAAAAGCTAAAGGCTCCTTTTGCGAGAATGCTCTCCATGACTAGGGTTATGGACTCCGATCAATGAGTCTAGCATTCTTTTATAAATCGGGTCACCCCCTTATGGAGTTAAATTAGGTCAAAGACTCCAGTCAGATAAGTCTGGTGAATCCTTGAATAAAGGTTAAAGGTGACAAATCTGAATCGATCAACCTATGACTCATGTGGAATCATGGTGAATTACTTTCTGTCATCATCAGCTGATTGGGACTAGTACTGTACGTGTCATGTGTTATACAATATGTAGTGGTGAAGGACTCTATATGATCAAGTATTATATAATGAGAAATAGTCATTTTCAATTTTACCTCTCAAGATAGAGTCTCCACTAGAGTCGCCATTGTGAGCGACTAAATATTTTAGATGCAGCTTTACTAAAAGGGACATTCTATTCCATTTACGGGATAGGTTCATGTTTATTCTCGGGAGGATGTGAGACTTTTATGTTTGTGGAGTTGCCACCCAATTTTTTAAAAAATGTAAGGGGCAATATCAGGTCACTCAGCGAATATCGTCCCTAGCAGAGATTCCAGATATGGAAGGTCGCATATACTTTTGGATATTTCTCATTATATAATATTTGTCATAGGGCTGTTGCATCACCTTAGTTTCGAAATGACAGTTTATATACACATACATGCATAACAAATAATGAACAGCTAGTAAAGGAATTAATTACAATTATTTACACCACTTTCCTAGTAAATATGTTTGAAAGAGAAAAATGTTGAAGATTAAATCTAGTCTTAGATCTAATAAACACCTATAAAACAGAGGTTAGCATAAATATGTGCACTTCATCCACTCATCCAAACAGATAGCAAGTAAGCAGGAAATGTTTGCTCAATCAAAAGCGCGAATAGAAGCATTTAACCATTTGTGGGATCGCGTGTATGTGCGCACGTCTAAGGAAATACGCATAGAGGCTTAAAGGTGTGCATGTGCCTGCGCTCACTTGTGCATGTACATGTGCAATTTGCACATGTACACGTGCTCTTCACGTGTGTGACACGTGTCTCTTGCTTGTTTCAGAATTTTTTAGGGGTTTTCAAGGTTTTTTTGGGGTTTTTTTAGGGTTTTGAGTCTCGCGAAGATGTTTTAGACTTCCATTTTGAAAAATCAACTTTCAATTTTATTCAATTGAATCTCGCTCTTTCAAAACGAGCACTGGTTTGGTAAGCTGTCTGTTTTGAGTATAAATTAAAGCATGTAATTTATCATTTTGAGAACTTGTTTGTAAAATTGAAACACAACTAAATGATTAAGTGATCGACTTATCAATTCGTAAGTCTAGTTTAGGTTTTTTTTTTTTTTTTTATGTTTTTAGACTCTTGCACACTTCAAAATTAGTACAAACAAGCATACTCTTGTCATTTTCAAAATGTTGTTTTCATCATCAGACCATTTTCGGGATCTGTTGAAATTCGAGGTATGACAATATATTCTGTATTTGTTTTACTTGATATTTTGTGGTCAACAGTTATAAGACATTTAGTGAAATACATATTCTCTATAATTTACTTGATATTTTGTGGTCAACCACTAGAAGAAGTTAATGGATGTATATTCTTTAATATTTTTTACTTGGAATTTTGTGGTCAACCATATGTCATTTTATGGTCTATGTTTTGTTATATCATATATCATAGAATTAGGTGAAATTTTTTAAATAAAATTTTTTTATACAGATGATGCCTTTCTGGAATAATATTTTTGAAAATATGATATTATAAATATAAGCAATGACTTATATTGAGGTAATGAATGATATAATGATCAATTTAATGGTAGTGAGACCCATTATACTTCTCCACAAATTTATTTGAGTAACGAATGGGCTAACCTTACGATTGTGTCCAATAATTCTAACGATTCATGTAGAAGTAATTTTGAGACATCAAGATAAGAATATCAAAAAAAGTAATAGAAAATATTCTTTATCAATATAAATTTTGAAAAGGATTAAAAAGTATTGTACAGACAATTTAGTGGGATTTACATTCGATTCAATCAAAGAAAATTTTGCAACACTTATTTCTTTTTGTATTTCCTTGTGTTTAAAGTTATGTGAAAATAGAAAATGATGACTTCAATATTTTCATGATAGTTGCATTCTATTTAATGACAATAGATATTTTTAAGGGTTATTTGCAAAAAAAATCATAACTTTTAGTGGTTTTTGCAATTTTAACCAAACATTTTAATTTTGGCAAAATAAAACACTAATTTACAATCTTTGGCAATTCGAATCACCGATCACAATTCTGGTTAATTTCTGCCTGCCTGTCAGGCCATTGTTGGGTTAACCAACACACAACAAACTCTAGTGAAAGGTCCAGTGTGGAAGATAGACCCAACAATGGCCTGACAGGAAGGCAGAAGTTAACCGGAATTGTGATCGGTGATTCGAATTGCCA
>CATIWK010133343.1:0-19100 GCA_949634005.1 Mallotus japonicus | reverse complement strand
ATAATTAAGTTGATTTTAAATTTTTACGAGTTAATTTTGAATAATTCATCAACCGGCTTGACTTAGTTACAGACTAGTTACTCTCATGCTAAACTTTCTACTGATATGCATTAGCCTTGGATCTCTATTTAACCCATATTGTGTAATAATAATAATAAAGAAGTAACTCAAAATAATTTAACTAAGCTTTTGGTACAAGCCAAAAATTTAACTAAGCTTTTGCCGCGTTACAACCTCAAGAGAATCAAGATTGAAAGATTCATATCCGATTTGTTGTTAATTAAGTGTTTGCACGTTATCGGATGGAAAATAAGAAAAGTTAAAGATTCGAATAATTTTTCACCCTTATATTTTTATATGGGAGAGATATCTCAAAATTGAAAAAAGATAATCAACATTCAAATACCCATCACACAAAAGGTCATGAAATTTTTGGATACAAAGTGATAAGTGTTGGGTAAGGTTAAGAAATTTAGGAAATTTATTATAATAATAATTATTTCTTTAAATAAATATTCTCTATATATTCTAAATTATTAGTTTTCTCCAATATTCCAAATGAATCATATGTTTTACCGTCAAGCTTGAATATTAAACTTATATGTCAAAACATAGTATAAAAATCTTAAAATCTTTTATTTATGATTATCATCAATGTTAAATGATAAATATAGCATCGTTTTTAGATGATAAATGATAAACGATAAACATAACATGAAAAATTCAACTATTAATTTATAAATAATTATTCATAGATGGTAGATGACATGCACAACAAAGATCCTTGCGAAAATTGATGGAGGTAAAATAGTGAGCATCATGATAATTACATTTTCAGTAATACTTTGTGTAGTATGGGACAACATTAATAGTTCTGTCCTGACCATGAAATTTCATAGAGGTAGAATAGTGATCATTATGATGATTACATTTTCAGTAATACTTTGTATAGCGTTCTGCGATATGAATAATTCTGTCCTCACCATGAAATTTCATAAATACCTCTCCCCTAGTCTTTTATATTTGGAGACAAAAAAAAAAAGAATTTTATTTTTTTTAATGGACACAACACACTGTTGATGTCGCACCTGGCAATTCTCATCATCACCCTTAAATTATATAGTTTTCTGGTTCACTTTTAAACCTAAGTAGCACATGCATGACATTTCTGTGGACTAGCAGACCAAATTTTATGTATAAGCTCGACAAAAACTGGCCCAAAAGGAGATCGTCGCAAGGCTTGTCATTGTCTAAGAGTTCCACTCCAATGGTTTCATCAGGTACACATTTACGAAATTCAGTTGAGTATGAATGTAATAAGTGTTCTCTTAATTGGTCGGGGATGCCATTTCTCTTGCTGGATATTTTATTCTTCTGTTGAAATACATTAAGAAGGAAACTCGTAACAAGCGCTATTCCAATGAAAAAAAAAAACAATTAGTTTTAAGTATGAATTGTTATTAGTAGCCCTATCAGGGTAAGCTAACAATGCCAAACCGTTAAAAAAAAAAAAAAATCACATATAGGAAAATCAAGAGACCAATTGTCTAATTGTCACACTTCAAAATCCAATGGAGTCAGACGCTCTGCAGGTTATTCAAGACCTTCAGAATCCAAATGATGCAGTTTCTTTTCGTCTGATCATTGGTGATTGTTGTTCTATTATTAAACAATTCTCTTATATTCGTGCTCAGTTTGTTAGAAGATATGCGAATGAAATAGTTCATTCTTTTGCAAAAGCTGCCATCTCTTTGTCTGATCACTAGAATTGAGATTTCATCCCAGACTTTATTTACTCTGTTTTCGCTCCAAGGATCTTTATTGAATGATATACCCTTTATTTTCAAAAAAAAAAAAAAAAGATTGTCACACTTGTCTTACTCAAGATCAGATCTCAGATCTCATCGGAAACGGGGTGGGCTATCAGACAGTGTTGGAGCATTATGGGCTTCATTAGGTACTTGCTTGATCAGCACTAGGCCACAATACATCAAAATAGGATAACTAGCAATTGAATTTATAAATTTTCAGTGTTGTGTTACATTATGGTGTTCAAGTTCAACTCAACCAACCACAGCACTGCCACCATCTTACTGATAAAACCCTCATAAAAATTGATGATAGGCAATAAAAAACAATAACATGAACTGACTCATGAGCTCCTACTTTCACTTGCATGAAGGCATCTAAGTTCACAATTCAGCACTTACTGTTTTGGTTGATTATGGTTAGGTTTCCATGTGCTCTTTGATATGAACCTATGGGCCATGGACCCTCTCTTCATATGAATAAAAAAAATAAGGCAAGTTGTGGTGGATGTAATTCATAATGGGAGTTGGCTAGGTCTTGATTTGATCTCTAATGCCTTACAAGTAAGGCATCTACCTTACTTGTAAGGACCACTGCACCATTATCTCCTTTCCCTCTCAACATAATTTTTGGAACATGATCTTCCCCTGTTCCCAACTTACATCCTTGCTAACTAGATGGGGATTTTCAGTAGCCAGGTATGATTTGAAACTTGACTTTATACCATGTCGCCATTTGAATGGGCCTAAGAATTGTTGGCTCCTTCATGAACAGTAGTTATAAGTGTCTCACAATAATTCGAGCTGCTTTTTTAGATGAGATGCCAGTTCGAAATCTCTCACTTAAAAGTAATTTTTTTTTTAAGAGAGATAAATTATATTTCAATTTGAAATCAAACCTCTTCGTTTACTTTAAATCTTTTAATTTTAAAATCTCAATTTTGATGACCACTACACTAAAATTTCATGAAATATATGCCTCAAATTGGATGAGTTTTAAGAATGTGAACTTAAAAATTCATTTTTTTAATATTTTCTTTGAAGTACTGCAAATAGATAAAGAATTATCCTTTCATCATTCACATGTTGAATTTTACCATGACTTAAAATGGGCTTTGAAATTTACAAATAAATTTATCTTTTTGATAAAATTTGCTTGAAAGCGTCACTCCTTTTAATAATCTACAAATAAATAATTTTTTGCTTGAAAGCATCACTTGAACTCTTCTCAAAACACCACTCCTTTTAATCTTAATAATGTAGTGATTTTTACATTTCAAGTCTCAAAAAGAAAGAATAGAATTTCTATGGCTTTTGTGATCTCTAAACACCATTTCCAACATTATTTGAAAGATTAATTGGAGTTTACCAGAGAAAAGAGGAGAATAACCATCAACACTAAAATCTCACAAGAAGCTGAAAACGACTCATAAAAATCAAATAAACTTTTAAAATTAAGATCAAAACTACAATAATAAAGAGAAAAGAGCTAATGAAACAAAGAAATCAAATTAAAAGAGCAAGGGAGGGGTTGTTCACCGGCAAACAGCCCCTCAATCTCAATAAAAAAATTTGCTCTCTCCAAACTTTTTCTCTCTCGGGCGGCTAGAGTTTCAAAGAAAAGGGGATGAAGAAATGCTAATGTTCTGGTCACATCCAGTACATATATACAGTTTCATTAGTTATGAAAATTCCTTTTGTTGGTAAGGTAGTTGCTTGATATTGATGACCATGACCAGTGTCCTGAACATATCGGTGATGAACTTGCTCAATTTCCAAGCTTAGGGGCATCAACTGCTGTTTAAAAATTTATCATGGATTGAGACGTTTTTTAATTTTTTTTTTGACGTTTTTTAATTTATTTTGTTCTTTCTCAATAACTGCATGTCATTTTGATAAATACATCTCATCTACGGTAGTGTTGTAAAGTTGTACCATCCCTTCTGCATGATAATGAATGGTAACAAATTACTTGTACCTGCATGTAGCTTTGCTTTTCTTACACTCGATCGGAGAACTCTACTTTTTGTGCTATTAGAGGTGTAATTACGCGAGTACAGTAATTGGATTTTAAATTTGGATTAAGAAACTCCAAAAACTCCCGTTTAATTGAATTTTATTTTTAAAATTTGAACTCGACTTGATTAAATAATTTTCATATTTCAGATTCGATTAATTATATAAAATTATATATAAATTTTAAAATATCCAAAATTGACTCAAGTTCAAGTTCGACTCAATTTGATAAAAATATTTTATGTAATTATATTAAAATAAAAAACTAATATAGTAAAAATGTACAAATTCGATTAGATTTGATTAAAATTCACGAGCCTATTGATTTAAATATTAAAAAATTCAAACTCGACTCATCAATTTACTCAAGTAGTTTAAGTTTGACTCTATAATAATTAAATTAATTTTAAATTTTTACATGTTAATTTTGAGTAACTGATGAATTAACGATTAGATACTCTCATGCTAAACTTTGTACGGTTTTTATGGTTTGCATCATTCAAAGCATTCATATTGTGTTTGCAACATTATCGGAGACAAAAGAAGAGAATAAATCTCAAAATTAATAAGAATTAAGATTCAAGTAATTTTGCGCCCTTACAACCTTAGACGGAAGAGAAATCTCAAAATTGAGAAAAGATAATCAACATGGATATCAGGTGATAATTCAACGTTAAAAAATTTAAGAAATTTATTATAATAATTATTATTTCTTTTATAAAAATAAATATTCTCTGTTTATTTTAAATTATTAGTTTTCTTCAATGTTTCAATTGTTAGCCTGAGCCTTGAATATTAAACTTATATGTCATAAAACATAGTATAAAAATCTTATAATCTTTTATCTATGATTATCATCGATGTTAAATGATAAATATAGCATCGTTTTTAGATGATAATTAATGATAAACATAACATGAAAAATTCAACTATCATTTTATAAATAATTATTCATAGATGGCAGATGATATGCACACAAAGATGCTTGCCAAAAAAAATTGACGGAGGTAGAATAGTGAGCAACATGATGATTAAATTTTCATTATATATGTAGCATGCCATAAAAATAGTACTGTCATGATTCATGAAATTTCATATAAATTACACAATGGATGGGGATTTTCACTAGTGAGGCATGATTTGGAACTTTACTTTATACCATGCAGTCCATATAGTTTTTTTTTTTTTCAAAGATAAAATTTCATTAATAAAAATAGATATATAAAAGAACAAGTGATTCAATATAAAATACAATAAAATTCATTTTAGGACAATAACTTTGTATCTAAACAAGGTAAATTCTTTTAGTATATCGAAGAGAAATTTTACCACGTTGCAACAAGTTTTTTTGCTTAGAAACATCAATTGAAAACACCACTCCTTTTAATTTTAATAATGTAGTGACTTTTACATTTCAAGTCTCAAAGAAAAAGAGGAGAATTTCTATGGCTCTTGATACTTTCAAATATTCTTTAAAATATTCTTTAAAATATTAATGGAAGTTTGTCAAACACACGAGAAGAATAAACATCAACAATCATGATCGGTGTTTTCTAATCTCTACCCGTTCACTCTAAAATATCACAAAAAGCAGAAAAAGACTTATAAAAATTAAACAAACTCTTAAAATTAACATCAAAACTACGATAATAAAGAGAAAAGAGCAAATAATGAAACAAACAAATCAAATTAAAAGAGCAAGAGAGCAAACAGCCCGGGCCCTCAATCTCAAGAAAAAAAAAAGAATTGCCAGAGGAAGGGGGAAGAAGAAATGCAAAGGTTATGGTCATATCCAGTCCATATAGTTTCATTAATTATGAAAATTCCTTTTGTTGGTAAGATAGTTGCTTGATCTTGATATTGATAACCAGTGTCCTGAACATATGGGTGATGAACTTGCTCAATTTCCAAGCTTGGGGCATCAACTGCTGTTTAAGATTTTATCACGGATGGTTCAATTTATTTTGTTCTTTCTCAATAGCTAAGTGGATGTCATTTTGATAACTACATCGCATATGCGGTAGTGTTGTAAAGTTGTAACTTCTGTTCTGCATGATAATGAATGGTAATAAATTACTTGTACCTACGTGTAGCTTTGTTTTTCTTACACTCGGAGAGGTCTGCTTTTGGTGCTATTAGATGTGTAATTGCCGGAGTCGAGTCAAAATGTTGCTAAACTCGAGTTCAATTATATTTTAAATTTGGAGCAAAGAAACTCTAAAAACTCCCGTTTAATTGAATTTTATTTTTAAAATTTGAACTTGACTTGATTAAATAATTCTTATACTAAAATTCGACTCAATTAATTATATAAAATTATATATAAATCTTAAAATATTCAAAATTGACTTAAGTTTAAGTTCGAATTAGTATGATGATAGAAATATTTATGTAATTATATTAAAATAAAAAAAACTAATATAGTAAATATGGACAAATTCAATTAGAGTTGATTAAAATTCACAATTTTGTTGATTTGAATATTAAAAATTTCGAATTTGACTCGTCAATCTATTCGAGTAGTTTAAACTCAATTCTATAATAATTAAATTAATTTTACTTTTTTAAGAGTTAATTTTGAATAATTGGGCTTGACTTAGTTACGGGTTAGATAACAAGTCAAAAATTTAATTAAGCTTTTGGCACGTTACAACCTCAGGGAATCAAGATTCAAAGGATTCATATTCCATGGGTTGTTAATAATTAAGTGTTTGCTATAGTATCGGGTTGAAGTAATTTTGCGTCCTTACAACTTACATGTAAGTGAAATTTCAAAATTGAGAAAAGATCATCAACATTCAAACAACCATCTAAAAAATGGTCAAAAATTTTTGGATAGAAGGTGATATTTGTTAAGTAAGGTCAAGAAATTTAAGAAATTTAATATAATAAGTATTATTTCTTTAAATAAATATTCCCCATATATTCTAAATTATTAGTTTTCTCCAATATTTCACCGTGCATGAAACTTGAATATTTAAGTTATATGAAAACATAGTATGAAAATCTTATAATCTTTTATATATGATTACCATCAATGTTAAATGATAAATATAGCATGGTTTTTAGATGATAAATGATAAACATAACATGAAAAGTTTAACTATCATTTTATAAATAATTATTCATAGATGGTAGATGATATGCATAGAAAAGATGCTTGCCAAAATGGATGGAGGTGGAATAGTGAGCAGCATGATGATTAAATGTTCAGTATGTAGCATGCCGTAGAAATATTACTGTCATAACTCATGAAATTTCATAAATGTCCCTCCCCTCTAATTAAATAGGCCCTATATTTAGAAGTAAAAAAATAATTTTATTTTTTTTATGGACGCAACACACTATTGATGTCCCACCCGCAATACCTATAGTCACCCTTAAATTTTATAGTTTTCCGATTCACTTTTAAACCTAAGTGGCATATGCATGACATTTCTATGGACTAGCAGACCAAATATAAGCTCCACAAAAACTGGCCCAGAAGGAGATCGTCACAAGGCTTGTCATCGTCTAAGAGTTCCACTCCAATGGTTTCATCAGGTACGCATTTAAACATTTACCACATTCAGTCGAGTATGAATGTAGTAAATGTTCCCTTGATTGTTATGGGATACCATTTTTCTTGCTGGATATTTTATTCTTCTATTGAAATACATACAGAAGGAAACTCGTAAACAAGGACTATTATTCCAATGAAAAAAAAAACCGATTAGTTTTAAGTATGAAATGTTATTAAGTAGACACAATATAACATGCATGATAGATGTGTAACAAATTGTTTGACGTTTTAAAAGAAATCTCACATATGCTGATGAGGCTTAGACTGAAGCACCTAAGGCCTCCAACAGTGGCAATGTCAAGAATTTAATTCTCAGTTGCTTTTATGAGTGAGATCTATATTTGTAGGGTCAAACATTAATAGTAAATACTTTCGTTCGCAAGATTTTCACTTAACAATTAAACGTTTTGTTGAAAATATGTCTTTTATCCCACATTGGAAATGTACACATGATTTAAGTGGTTTATAAGTGGTGTAGATTGGACCTTAACACAAGCCAATTGATTTTGTGTTAGATGGACTCAACCCCATTTATGAGTCCACTTATATACTTGGGCTTATGCTCCCCCGGCCTGTGGATAATTTTCACACGTTTAAAAGATTTTTCTTTAACGGTTAAATTTTCTTGAGATATAATTCGAATTTGAATCCTCTCTTCTCTTTTAGTAATAGTCCCTATCAGGTTTAAAAAAAAAAATCACATGTAGGAAAATCAAGAGACGAATTATCATATCTTATCGGAAATAAGGTGGAAACAAATCACATGTAGGAAAATCAAGAGACGAATTATCATATCTTATCGGAAATAAGGTGGGCTATCAGACAGTGTTTGGAGCATTATAGGCTTCATTGGCTACTTGCTTTATCATTATTAGCCTATTTGGCCACAATCGACAATACATCAAAATAACATAACTAGCAATTATATTTGTAAATTTTCATAATGGATATGATTCATAATGGGAGTTTGCTAGGTCTTGATTTGATCTCTAATTCTGTCTTTAAGCTACAAAGTAAAATCTTAATTGTAAGGACCACTACACCATTATCTCCTTTCGCTCTCAGCACAATTTTTGGAACATGATCTTCCCCTGTTCCCAACTTACCTTGTTTAGTATCATTTCCTGATAGTTGACCATGCCATCATGCTACCTATGGATAACAACACCCTTGCTAGATGGGGATTTTCACTAGCGAGGTATGGTTTGAAACTTGACTTTATATCATATCACGATTTGAATAGGCCTAAGAATTGTTGGCCCTTCATGAACACTAGTTACAAGTGTCTCACAATAATTCGAGTTGAAATAATTAGATTATGTAAAAAAAGGTAAAACTCTTTTCGTAGTTCGAAATTTCACTTACAAATAAGTTTTTTGAAGAAAGATAAATTACGTCGAACCTTTTAGTTTTTTAAAACTTTTAATTTTAAAATCTCAATTTTGATGACCACTGCACTAAAATTTAATGAAATATATGCCTAAAGTTGGATAAATTTTAAGAATGTAAACTTAATAATTCATTTTTTAAATATTTTCTTTGAAGTAGTACAAATAATTAAAGATTTATCCTTTCATCATTCACATGTTGAATTTTACCATGAGTTAAAATGGGCTTTTTTTTTTGTGAAATTTACAAATAAATTTATCTTTTGATAAAATTTTTGAAGGTTGCGTCCAACAAGCATGATTTCCAATTTGCATGGAAAAACGAATCTATACTAGCAGCTAAATTAATTAATTAATTAATTTTTCTAATCACATATCGCTTTATTAGAATCTCATAAAATCATGACTAATTAGTTGTTAGTGTTGCAGGAAAAAAAAATATGTAACCTACTATTTAAAGATGAAATCATATAAGTGAATCTTACCAATCTCTTATGGTGAAATTTAAAAAAAAAAAATTCTCAATTTGACATCGTGAGAATTTGATCCTGAAACATTAAAATTTGAGAATCTCAGTTGTTCTAAACCTTATTGGTTATGAATTAATTTATACCAAATTAGATATTTTTAGGTAATAACATTTATAATATAATATATTGCATAGGAATTTATAACTATATAAAACAAAAAGAAAAGTTTGCAACCTAAGATTTGCATGTGCACAAAATGAACCAAGAAAATGCATTGTGGTGACCCAAATAAAGTGCAATACCTAATCAATAAACAATTATAAGTAAATTAAATTAAGATGATCATAATCTATGGTTAATGGACAGTCTATAAAGCCTACATAATCTATCTCTAGCTACCTACACGTTGTCCATGCCCATTTAATTAGCTTGCACCGCAGTTAATAATATCCCTGTGAAAGACTGATTCAAAGGTTACAATCTCTATAACGTATTCCTTAATTTATCGTTTAATTTGTCATTTACTGGTTTATTAATTGTTAGATTACTGCTTCCTATGTATATAACAATCACGTTTTTACTGTCATTAATATATATATATATATACGGGTTGGTGTGAATGGTTCGACGT
Source organism: Mallotus japonicus (assembly GCA_949634005.1). NCBI lineage: Eukaryota > Viridiplantae > Streptophyta > Magnoliopsida > Malpighiales > Euphorbiaceae > Mallotus > Mallotus japonicus. Next base: position 9,225 of record CATIWK010133343.1, on the reverse strand, counting down.
TCTCATCCCTTAAGTGATGTCAAGTATTTAAACCCCATTTATGTATGAAAATTTAGACTGAATGTTGTACGGGCTTAAAGGTATTTACTTATTTTTATTATATTATTTCAATACTTATAAGTCTATTTTGTACTTTTTTTTTTTTCAATAAATCAATCTTTGCATGTAACTCTTATAAAGAAATTAATGAAATATCAATTTTTACTGTTGTTAAAAAATCTATTAAATTTTCTGGTAAACTTTTAAGTTCAAAACAAATATTGTTTATAAAACATAAACGTTTATTCTTTACAAAATTTATCAACACAGTTGAAATTTTTATAACTATTAAGTAGTGGAGATAATTATTAAAAAAAATTGTACATCTTGGTCCCTTCATAGCATAAAAAGTTATCCCAAACATCCATAAAAATTAGCAATAATGTGCATTTTTCTTTTCTATGTGTTGGGCATTTACCAATTATTGCAGTCTAATCTTCATACAAGTTATAAAAAAAATAATAATAATAAAGAAAAAAACCTTTTAGTTTGCATATGACCAACTGTTAATGAAAAATAAAACACTGTTTTCCATCAAATTATTTAGTGAGAAAAATACATTTTCTCCTCTTTCAAGTCTCTAAAGATCACAAATAATATAAAATGATGCACCACTTGCACATACATTAGTATTATTAGGGCAATATGTCTCTAATTGCTTATGAATGGTATAGAGACAAATTCCTAATGCCAACACATTATTTTAAAATTTATATATCAAATAAAAAAAACCTTCAATTATCTTATTGTTATAATCTTTGCAAAAGATTTATATAGTGCATGATGATATATATATATATATATATATATAGAATAATACTTTCATAAGCTTTATACACGACACAAATATAAAATATAATTAATACATAACTTGTAAACTTGAGCTTCATTACAACTTGCCAAATCAAATCTATGAATTGGGTATTACCAAAACCCCAAGAACACTCCAAAACATTAGTTAATTCTTCCTTGGAAGTTGATTAAATCCTTGTGTGATATAATTAATGCAACTTGGCATTTCATACATATCGAAAAAAATGTTGAATTATCAACCATAATAACACAAATTACGAGTATTTTACTGACAGTCCCTTAAAGTTAATTTGTTCTAATTTATTACTTATTATTACATTTTTAAAAGTTAATTAAATATTCTTTCAATATTTTGTTCTATTAACTATTTTTCCCTTTCAGTCTTTCACTAACTTAGTAACCCTTCAGGTTTACAATAAAAATATTAAACCTGAAGGGTAGTTAGTTAACGGAAAGAAAAAATAGTTAATAAAATCAAATCTGAAAAGTTTATTATTTGACTTTTAAATAAAAGGATGAATTAATGAGTTTGACAGAATTCAAAGGGTGAGTATATAAATTTTTTATAAGAAAATTAAAATTTATTGATTAAAAGACAATGACAAAAGTTGAAGTGGGTAGTGGAAAAGTGCAAAGACGTATCATCACATCAACTATGTAATTTTTGATATAAGAGGTGCATGCATGTGGTCCACATACTAAGAAAATATATTCCTTCACATATAATTATTGTGATTTCATGTTTCATTCTGTGTGTTTTATATGCATGAACATATGATCATATACACACCTTGTTTAACTCAATTATTTACCACTTTTATTATGGGAGAAAATAAGAGGATTCTTCTTTTTTTTGGAAATATAAGTTAACAAAATGCAATTTGAAGTAGCTAGAGATGGATTTGGCAGGCAATAATTTTACACATTGTTTTACATTATCATAAATAGGAGCACTACAAAGTTGTACATCTTCAAAAAAAAATTTTTTTTGGTGTGTATATTCTTTTTAGGGTTAATTAACTTTTTCTTGGATAATAGTCCAATGTTTGTGATAGGGACCTAAGAATCCAAAGAATTTGTTCTCTTGGCCATGGTGAATGACTTATGAGAAGGGCTGATTTTAGCAAACAGAAGATTTGGGAGGAACTGGACAAACATATGTTCTGTATATGTTAACAGAGCAGCTATCACCCACCAGTTTTGGTCTCTTTCTTCGATATTCGTAGCCTTCAACTACCCTGCAATGGCAGGTTTGGAATCTGATACAAACTATCAAAAAGAGTTTGTATACATGTACAGAGGGAGAGACTTCACCGTTGAGTTGCCATTAATATGTGGCAAAAAAAAAAAAAAAAAAAAAAAATACCTTCATTATATTTGTTGAAGTGACTTTTTATTAAGGCCAAAAATATTATAAGGTCACTAATTTTATTAAAAAAATATTTGAATTTTTAACATTCACTGTATTCTAATTAAATTTTTGATATTTTGGAATTAATTAATTAACATTGCTAATAATTTTTATTAATAAAAATTCATATGATTTAGATATTGATGGGCTACTGTGAGAGTGGTTCTCCTCAAATTCAATTTTTCTCAAATTTCATAAAATCCACAATTAAATCAATGACATCTCATTAAAAAATTAATTTAATGATTCATATTTATTCTAAAAAAGTAATATTTAGATAACTATTTTTATCATAAAGCTAACAATAGCATAATATATTTATATTTAAGCGTAAATTAAAATGAAAAATAAATATTTTTAGTAAAAATATATTGATAATACACATTTATTTTTATAATAATATATTGAATTAATTAAAAAAATTAAATATTTTTTAAAACTACAAGAGCGCAATATATTCTTTTAATTGATGTGTGTAATATTTACATATGTTTAGAGTTGAACATTAATAGATTTTGAATAAATAGTTAATAATAATTGGGAAGAATTTTAGTTTAATTAAGCATTTGTTTAATTTGGGCACTCATTCTTGTTTCCTAATGATTTTTGGTTTATTTAGTTAAATTAGGAGTTTTTATTTAATATTAATAAATATTTCCCTTTTTGGTAGATAAGTCTAAGAAGAACTCTTTAATAATCAAGGACTAGTGCAGCGTGGGATGTGTCATGGCATGCCTATGCCCACGACCTGTTCTGGAAGCTGAAATAGCGCAGTGTGGTTTGCAACACGACATGACAGAAGTCGTGTTCCAATCTGTCCAATTTGAAAAATCATGAGAAGACCAACACTGGATGCGACACGCCATGATGGAAGCCATGTCGGAAATTAAAGGACGTGACACCACTTGCATCATCCCATGCCTGAAACCATGTCAAGCAGAGAAAATTTCCTTTTGGAGAATCCAAGTGCTAGTAGGTTTCCTATGAACATAGCTTATAAAAGGGATGAAGGGATAGCCATTGAGAGGATTCATTCCGCATTGAGGAGGCAACAAATAAGTGCAAGCAAGGAATTTGCAAGGATTCAAGAAGATTTATCTTTATTTTTTCTTCATCCTTAATCTTTTAATTATGTTTATGTTCTTGGCCACAAGTATGCGTGGCTAAATTCTTTTTAGGGTTTAGGTTAGGAGTAACTATTTCATGAAGTGATTGAACACAAGTTTATATTTATTAAACTGATTTTCAGTTAATTTTATGAGTTGTATTTATTTTATGCTTTCATTCTTGACCAGTCTGTTTGCATGTTTATGGGTAAATTCACCAACGAGAGTTAGGGGAATTTATTAGCTTAAGACTCATAGGACTTAGACCACTTGACCACGAGAGTAGGCGAGCTCTTCAGGGGCGTAAAATAATTGTTAAAGATCTTAATGAGTTTTGATTAATTTCTTAATCACGAGAGTAGGTTAAATCTTAATCTTAACATGCTTAATTGAATTCGAGAGAGTCTTTAGGTATTTTAGAACAATTACCCTTAATTGATTTCAATGTTTTTATTTATTAAAGTGTTCATGATCGGATTGGCATAGTGAAACTAAGCCTAAGCTCTAAACCTTTTATCATTTGATTTTAATTCAATTTAGATTGCTTTGTTTACTTTACTTACAAAATTCACTTTTAGTTAATTTGCTAGCTAAGAGTATAAGTAAAAATATTAGTACTCAATATTCAGTCTTCGAGGGAACGATATCTTTTGTGCTACAATTCACGATACGTGCACTTGCGGATTTTGAACACAACAAAGACCCAGTTGTCTGAATTTGTTAACAAATCAAAGCTTTGTTTATATTGGTTTCACATGCTGAATTGAACATATGCAATTGGAAAAGTCGCTATCCGTTTAGTGCTACTGGCTATATGTATATATATATATATATATATATGCAAAACTCATTCTGAGACCCTTAAACTTATCGACTTCTTAGCTTTAGGCTCCTAGAGTTTCGTTTTGTATATTTAGACCCTTAAACTTCACAGATTTGAAGTTTTAAATCCTTCTATCAAAATTTTAGTACAAATTATTTCCTTTCGGTCCCTAAAGTTTTATATTTCGAACATTCATACCATATTTAACTTTTTAATACTTATATCACTTTTAAATATTTTTCACAGGTAAAAAATAAATTTACTTATTTTAATTTCTAATATTTTAAATTGTTATATACATATTTAAATAATTTTAAATTTTAAAAATAAACAAAAAAGTTAATGCTAAGATAAAAAATTATAATAACACTACTGTTTTTCACAATATTTTAAATTATTGTGAATAAATTTTTATAATATAAATTTTTATCATGTACCCAAAAAGCATGATAAAAAATAAAGGTTAAGATAACGGTTATAAGAAGTTTGAGTTGGTTGCAAAATCTATCACCATTTTTTGGTGATGTACAGGAATGCATTGGTATCTACTATTTATAAAAGTTATATTATAAAAAATTATTCACAATAATTTAATTAAAATTTTGCAAAAAACTAAAAAATATATTAAAAATATAAAATTTAAATTTTGAAGAATTATAAAATATTTTTTTATCATAATCTCTTTTAATTATGGTGTTCTTTGTCATCATAATATTTTATTTTGAGAAATAATATCTTTATTATAATTTTTTTATCTTAACATTAACTTGTTTATTTATTTTTAAAATTTTAAATTATTTAAAAATATATATAAATTTATGTTTTTAATTTAAAATATTAGAAATTAAAATAAGTAAATTTATTTTTTACCGGTGAACAAATTTTTAAAAGTGATATAAGTATTAAAAGGTAAAAATTGGTATGAATATTAGAAATATAAAACTTTAGGGACCAAAAGAAAATAATTTTTGTTAAAAAATTAACAAAAGGTTTAAAATTTCAAACCCGTGAAGTTTGAGGACCTAAATATACAAAGTGAAACTTTAGGGGTCTAAAGCTAAGAAACTGATAAATTTAAGGGCCTCAGGATAGGTTTTGCCATATATATATATATATATATATATATATATATATATATATATAGAGCTTTAAGCAATTTGGAATTTAAAAGATCACATGGCGTGTAACAAAAAAAATTAGATGGTGGTAAGGTGGCAGCAAAGGAGAAAACGTAATTATGCTATTTGTCAATTTTCACCAAATTTTTTTAAAACAAATTCTCTTCTGCGAATTTAACTAGTGGAAAATTTCTTTTAAGAACAGGCAACCGGATTTATTGTACTGTTGATACCATAACTTTGACTCATGTTTTAAAATGGTACCATAATTTTATTTTTTTCTTTTCAGTCCCTTAAATTTTATTTTAGTTTCAGTTCACAGTCGCTTAATGATTTCCTGTGAAATTCATCTGATGTGTCAACCGGAATAGTAACTTTGACCCATGTCAACCTGTAATTAGCTATCATGGACATCCTAGTCGATGATGATTTGAAACTAAAATTACATTTCTTATATTTTTATATACACCAACTAAAATGAAAATATTTTATGTTTCAACCTAAAAAAATCCCCTCCAAAAACAAAAAATAATAATTCTAGAATCAGCTATGCACATTTCACTCAAAAGAAAGATACGTGTATGCAGAATTTGGTTATTCAAATATACGTTTATTTTTTTTTTTAGGCTAAATATACGTTTATTTTACACACAAAAAACTCATATAATTGCCCCGATGCCTGGCCTAGTGGTTAGGTTGTTGGAGGGTAAGGTTGTGGGTCTCAGGTTTGAGACCCACGCCCTCCCCTCTCCCCCAAACTTTGGTAAAAAAAAAAAAAAAAACTCATATAATTACATGCAGGTATGTTGCACCGTTGGTACCATAATTTTGCCCCATATTTCAAAATGGTACTAGAATTTCAATTTTTTTCTTTTCAGCACTATAAGTTCTATTTTTGCTTCAGATTAAAGTACCTAAAACATATTCGATCAAATTTAGCATACGTGGCAGCCTGAATAAGTATGTTTTTTTGTATATTCGCCATGTAAGCATCCAATTAAGCAGCCTAATCATCTGGTGGGATTCATAAAATAAAATTTGCTAAAATTTTATTTTATGTGGCCCATAAGAAAATTTTGTTCTATGGGGTCAACAAGATGATTAGGTTGTTTAATGGGATATTTACATGACAATATACTAAAAATATATTTATTTCAGTTGTCACGTATGCTAAATTTGATCGGATATGTTTGAGGTACTTTAATCTGAAGTAAAAATAGAACTTGTGGTACTGAAAAGAAAAAAATTAAAAATCTGGTACCATTTTAAAATATGGGATAAAATTATGGTACCAACGGTGCAACAAACCCAATTACATGCTTAATTATCCGCCTATGGCTGGTTTGGTCCAACCACGGGATTGACTCCATTTAGAGGTTGTAGGGGTTAATCCCCTCGCCTCCATGACAAAAAAAAAAAAAAAAAAAAAGAAAGCTAAATGCAAGTGGACATTTTTCTAAACAATTTCAAGTAGGCTCTACTGCTTAAGAGAGTTGACTTCACTTCACTTGATGAAATTTGCTATACTGCTTCTGCATTTTCTTAGCTGCTAACTCATCTAATCTTTCTATTCAATCAAAAATAAAAAAATCAATTCACAGATCTTCCTTGCCCAACAAAAGAATGGCTGAAACATTTATTTTCAACATTGCAGAGAGTGTTCTTGGAAAGTTGGGCTCTCTTGCACTTGAACAATTTTTCTTGGCATGGGGACTTCAAAGTGATCTTGAAAAGATTAAGAAGGTATTGCGTGCCATCACAGCTGTGCTTTTGGATGCTGAGCAACAACAATCACGGAATCACCGGATACAAGTCTGGCTGGGGGAGCTCAAGGATCTTCTTTATGGCATAGAAGATGTGGTGGACGAATTTCAGTTTGAAGCCTTGCGAAGACAAGTGGTGAAAGCTAGGAGCACCTGCAGAAAGATACGCCGCTTCTTTTCTAGCTCTAATCCACTTGTTTTCCGCTTTAGAATGGCCCATAAGTTGAAGAACATCAGAGCGGAAGTAGTTCGAATTGCTGCTCTTAAGTCTGATTTTGGTCTGACTGAAGGGGTTAATGATAGCCAAGTAATTCGTAGGGAGAGGGAGACGACCCACTCCTTTGTTGATGCTGCAAATGTTATTGGAAGGGATCAAGACAAAGAGAAAGTCTTAGGTCGTTTACTGAAGCATGTTGATGATGCGGAAAATGTCTCCATCCTCCCCATTGTTGGGATCGGAGGTGTGGGGAAGACTACACTTGCTAAATTGGTGTTTAATGATGAAATGATAGCCAATCATTTTCAGAAGAAGGTGTGGGTGTGTGTTTCCGATACCTTTGATTTGCAAAAGGTCTTAACAAAAATCATCGAGTCTGCCACATGTGAGAAATGTACAGATTGGAATATTGACCAACTGCAAAGATTCTTGCGAGACACTCTTGACAGTAAAAAATACTTACTTGTCCTAGACGATGTGTGGAACGAGGACCGTACGAAATGGCTTAAACTGAAAGCTTTGTTAATGGGAGGCGCTAAAGGAAGTAGGATTGTAGTCACTACAAGAAGTAATCATGTTGCGACAATCATAGGTAGTGTTCCACCATACAATTTAAATTATCTTTCTGAGGAGTACTGTCTGTCTTTGTTTTTCAAATGTGCATTCAAAGACGCTCAAGAAGATGAGAAACGCTATCAAAATCTAGTAAAGATAGGGGAAGGAATTGTGAGAAAATGCAAAGGAGTTCCTCTTGCAGTTGTATCATTAGGAAATTCTCTTTATTCTACAACTGATGAGCGTGAATGGAAGTCTGTGAGGGATAATGAGATATGGAAATTGGAAGAAACTGGAGATGGTATTTTAAATGCATTGAGAGTGAGCTATGAACGGTTGCCATCTTACTTAAAAAGATGCTTTGCATATTGTTCATTTTTCCCAAAGGATTATAAATATGCTGCTGTTGAATTAATTGCTTTTTGGACGGCGCATGGGCTTCTTCAGTCGAAAAATGACAATGAAGAGTTAAAAGATATTGGCTCTTGTTACTTCATGTTGTTTAATCCATAAACACACTTACCAAATGGCTGCAGACTGTAAATGTAGAAATTCACAACTTCTGGTTGTATTCTCTCTTCTTTTTTTTTTTTTTTCTCAGTGGCTTTATATCGAATATAAATCATTTTAAATTAGCTTTTGTTTTTTCAAAATTATTTGTGAATGTTATAGCAGTTGCTTTCGTAATGCTAAAGAGAACAGAACACATCCCCTAGCAATGTATATAATTAAGAGTAAACTAGAGATGTATAATTAAGAGTTGAAGGAACTTGGAAGAAAAATATATAATGGAACTTTTTTCAAAGAGAATATAATTGATTGTTGAGTTGACATATATATTACCAACAGAAATCTCAAAATCGGAAGCTTGAGTATTACAATTGCAGACCTAATATGCAACAAAAACTCAGTGATCTTCAAACGCATCAATCTCCCTCTTTGAACCACCACCTATTCTGTCTCCAACTCAAAAGTTCATATGCTTCTTGTTCATAAACATTTCAGTACATAGCAAGAGGATACAGATGAATCCTGAATGACATATACAGACTCTCCTCCTTGGCCTCTGTGAGCCATTTACCCGAATCATGATCATTATGTCCATAATGTAGGTGGCTGAAATGATAAAATGGCATCAGCTTTGCTTTATTTCTTGAAGCATTTCAACCACCTTCTTCATTTTTGGTCGTTTTGCTGGTGTGCTGTCCGTGCAGAGCAATGCCACCTTGAGAGCTGCCAGCATTTCTCTCCTCCAACCAAAGGAAACTGTGCTGAGTTTCGCATCAAGTATTTGCTCTGGAGTCTCTCCTCTTGCTGGAGCACCATGAACCCACTTCACCAAATCTACTCCTTCACCAAATTCCTCATCAACGGGTAGTC
>CATIWK010133316.1:0-10202 GCA_949634005.1 Mallotus japonicus | reverse complement strand
AAATCATAAAAATTCATTTAAATATTATAATTTAATTTATTCTCATCATAAAGGCATAAAAACTATTTATTCCCAAAATAAATAATAAAATCCTCATTTATAATTAAATTATATTAATAAAATTCATATTTCATATATTCGAAATTAAATAGAATAAATTACAATTAATTATTTAAATTGCTTAAATGTAAAATAAAAACAATCAAAAACTCATTTAAGATTAAAATTGATAATTAAAATTATTATTCGAATATAATTCTGAAAATTACTATTAATTAGCTTAAAATAGTAATTAATTCATAAAAATTATTTTAATGCTATTTATTATTCAAAAACTGTCTAAAACATATTAACTAACAATAATATCAACTAAAATATAAAAATTACTAATTTATATTAATTTTTCCAAAAATTCATTTTTTCACATAAACATTCAAAAATTCATAATAAAAATTCGGTACATAATTTAAATAAACTTTCTTCACGAAATATGCTTGAAATAATTAGTAGAATTTATTAAAAATACAAAATATTTTCCAAACTCGGAACAATGCGAATGAACAGTAACCCGAGCCCCGGGAATTCAATATTTTTAGAAAAATAAATAAAAATAATATTTAGCTACATCACAACCCATACAACACTTAGTCTCAAAGCATCACTATCTAATAAAATCAAATTAACCCTCAAAAACACAAAATAAAATTTGTCACCCTAAAAAATCAACAAAAACAAAGCTAAATCAAGTGTTATTTTGAGTGAATCACCTAGTAGAATTGAAGCTCGTGAAACAAGCTTCAGATCGACACCAAGACCAGCTCCTGTCGTCGCCGGAAAATGACACCGACAACTTGCACAGTGCCCATGACAAGGAGAAACCGAGGGAGAAGAGAAAAGGAAAGGGGAGGAGGTGCTGGTTGGCGGAGGTGGCGACATCTTCTGGTGGTGGCACGACGTTCGGTGCGGCAACGGTGGTGCTGGTTTGTCAGGCGAAGGGCCGGTCAGTCCGAGAAGAAGAAGAAAAGGCAACAGTGAAAGAAAGAAATGAAGAAGGAAATGGCCACTGCCATTACTTGTTTCACGTTTAAATTTTTTTTTTAAATAGTAAAAGCACAAAAAGACAAAACTAAATGATAATATTTTATTTAAAATAATCTCTCTCTCAATTCCATCCACACAATATATACACACACACACACACACACACATATATATATATATACACTTAATAATATTAAAATACACTACATAAAATAATTCAAATTTAAATTCACAAATAATTAAATAACTCATATTTACTTTATAAAAATTAAATCTCATGATTAAATCACAATATCATGAAATTATATAATAAATATTAACACCTTAACTTTAAAAATTCACTTTCATAATTTATTAAAATTCGGGTTATAACAATCTTCCCCCCTTACAAAAATTCATCCTCGAATTTCAAATAAAAAGGAACAGAATACAGTAATTCATCGAGGAAAAAGGTAAGGGTAAGCCATTCGCATCTCAGCTTTGGTTTCCCACGTATGCTCCTCCACGTTATTGTTCCTCCAAAACACCTTGACCATCGGAATTGCTTCGAACGCAATTGACGAACTTGATGGTCAACAATCGCAACTAGCTCTTCTTCGTACGTCAAATATTCATTCACTTTCACACTCTAAGGTTGCAATACGTGCGAATGATTTGAAATATACTTCCTCAGTATCGAGACATGCAACATTGGATGCACTTGTGACAAATTCGGAGGTAAAGCCAACCGATATGCAACCATGCCAACTTTTTCCAGAATCTCGAAAGGTCCAATGTATCTCGGTGCCAACTTTCCTTTCTTGCCAAATCTCATAACGCCCTTCATAGGTGGCATCTTCAAGAATACATAGCTTCCAACCTGGAATTCCATATTTCTGCGCTTCGGATCCGCATAGCTCTTCTCTCAAATTGTCCACATCAGGAACGCATAATCTTCCACTGATCCATAAAACACCTTCATCATCGAGTGTAAAATCAGTGAACTTCCCTTCTCGAACATTCTCCTCAAGCTCCACCAAAATAGGATCTTGGCCCTGAGCTGCTTTGATTCTATCCCATAGCACTGATCTGACTCTGAATTGAGCTAGCAGTTCTCCTGATCTGCTTATCTTCATCATTAGTCCTTGATCCACTAACTTGTGCAACTCTTGGATCAAAGGTCTCCTCTCCATACTAATGTGAGCAAGACTGCCCGAGGACTTCCTACTTAAAGCATCTGCTACCACATTAGCCTGGCTTGGATGATACAGGATATCGCAGTCATAATCCTTCAAGAGTTCCAACCATCTTCATTGCCTCAAGTTTAGATTTCTCTGCTGGAAAATGTACTTTAAACTCTTGTGATCAGTGAAAATCTCACAAGTTACTCCGTACAAATAATATCTCCAAATCTTAAGAGCAAAGATCACTGCAGCCATCTCTAGGTCGTGAGTAGGATAATTCTGTTCATGCTTTTTCAATTGCCTGGAAGCATAAGCTACTACCCTACCATTCTGCATCAACACACAACCTAGGCCAACTCTGGAAGCATCGTAATAAACAGTGAAATTGTCTCCTCTATTCAGCAAAGTCAACACTGGAGCTGTGGTCAACTTCTCCTTCAGTAACTGAAAACTGTTCTCACACGCTTCAGACTAAACAAACTTCACATTATTCTGAGTCAGATGGGTCATAGGTGTTGCAATTTTTGAGAAATCCTGAACAAATCTCCTATAGTACCCTGTAAAACCCAAGAAACTTCAAATCTCAGTGACTGACGTCGGTCTTGGCCATTCAGACACTACTTCAATCTTCTGTGGATCTACCTGAATACCATCTTTAGACACCACACGTCCAAGAAATGCAACACTCTCCATCCAGAAATCACATTTCGAGAATTTAGCATAAAGTTGATGTTCTCTCAATGTCTGTAGCACTGTCCTCAAGTGATATACGTGCTCTTCCATACTCTTCGAATACACCAGTATATCATCAATGAAGACCACTACAAACTGATCCATATATGGTCTGAATACCCTGTTCATCATATCCATGAAAGCAGCTGGAGCATTAGTCAATCCAAAAGACATCACCAGAAATTCATAGTGACCATATCTAGTGCGGAATGCCATTTTAGGAACATCGGCTTCACTGATCTGTAACTAATGATAGCTCAACCTTAAGTCAATCTTGGAAAAGTACTGTGCACCCTGAAGCTTATCAAACAAATCATCTATCCTCGGAAGAGGACACTTGTTCTTGATTGTCACCTTATTCAGCTCTCTGTAATCAATGCATAATCTGAGTGTATCGTCCTTCTTCTTCACAAACAGGACTGGTGCACCCCAAGGAGAAGTGCTGGGTCTAATAAAACCCTTGTCCAACAAATCTTACAACTGCTCCTTTAATTCCTTCAACTCTGTATGAGCCATTCTATAGGGCGACATCGAAATAGGAGCTGTGTCAGGAACCACATCGATACATAATTTAATCTCCCTGTGAGGTGGTAAACATGGCAACTCATCAAGAAAGATATCTGGAAACTCACAAGCTACTGGGACATCTGAAACAGAAGTCTTCTCCACTGTAGTATCCCTGATTAACGCCAAATATCCCTGACACCCTTTTCTCAGCATCTTCCTAGCCGTAATAGCGGAGATAAGATTCTGAGGTGCAGAACTTCTGTCACCCATAAACTTAAATTCTTCATCATTCGAAATTCTAAAAATCATCTCTTTACTCCGACAATCAACAATGGCATAGTGTTGAGACAACCAATCAATTCCAAGGATCACATCGAAATCCATTACATCTAGCAATACTAAATCTACAGATAATTCTCTTCCTTTAACCAACACCGGACACCCAGGAAAGACAACATCGGTGTCCAACGAATCACTTAGAGGTGTGGCAACAGATAAAGGAACTGCCAACCTCGAAGTTTGCCAACACGACTTAGAAGCAAAAACAGGGGACACAAAAGAATGTGTGGCACTCGGATCAATCAAAACTCTAGCATCCAAGAAACAAACTGGAAGTGTACCTGCAACAACGGCATTGGATGCCTGAGCATCCTGCTGTGTGAGGGTGAAGACTCTGGCTTGCCCTCGGCCTCCCTGCTGGCTGGTGGAAGCCTGACCAAAGCCTCCGGCACTACCTCTGCCTCCTCTACCATGCCCCTGCAGGGCCACAAACTGTGATGTACTCAAATGCTGAGCTGGCGACAGCTGATAAGGAGCTGGAGCTACACTGGCAATGGACGGCTATGGGAACTGCTGCTGAAAACCAGAATAAGGACATGCTCTGGCATAGTGCCCTGTTTGCCCGCATCTGAAACAAGCTCCTGGGGCCATGTAGCATTGTCCCTGATGGACTCTCCTACACATCTGACAGGCACTAGGTGCAGATCCGGTAATGCCATATCCGGAACTCTGTCCACTGTTACCACTGCTGGCGCCTGGACCAAGTCTGATTGGCCTGCGAGATCCACTGTGGCCATGTCTACTGCTCCGATGAACTCTAGTCTAAGATCGCTAACTCTGCTGAAGAGGTCCTCTCTGATGACTGGTAGAACCAATCTGAAAAGTCATAAACTGAGCACTCTACGATCCTCCTAACTGAGTACCCCCAATCTGGTAATAGTCAGGCATAACACCTTGCCTGATCAACCTCAACTCAATCTCCTTGGCCAACTCTTTCACAAACTCGAGAGTTAGGCCTGCCATGGGCATACCCGCTAATGCAGAACCAAGACCAGTGACATATGTAGTAACTGTAAAGTAGGTATCTCTCATCAAATCCTCAGCGTACCGACCTAACCTGAGAAACTCTCTACTATACTCCTCGACTGATCTGTCTCCTCTGGTGATGCTAGTCAGTCTGAGTCTGTAGCTCATCCGTAGTGGCTCAGGGCAAAATCACCTCATAAATCTCTCTCTAAACTGTGCCCAGGTCATCATCGTCATATGCAGTTGTATCAGCTGGATGAACCAATCCAGGGATGGTCCCTCTACTGATAGCTCGACGATCATAATCTTCTGGTACTCGGTGTGAGCAGTCTGAGTCTTAGTCTCAATAGCATGTAGGAAGTCCAAAGGGTCTGAAGTCCCGTCAAAAGAAATACGACCGACTCTGGCATAGAATAGGGCTGCCTCTGGGTCAGACATACCCTGCTGATGCACAGGCTGCATCTGTGGCACTGCTGAAGGAATAACAGCTGCACCCTGCTGCACTCCTGGTCCGAATACAGCTTTTTGATACTCTGGCTCTGCAGGTTCTTCTACCTGTGGCTCTCTCTGCCTACGACCTGCACCTCGTGCTCTACCTCGACCTCTACCCCTACGCCTGACTGGGGGCTCAGGGGGTAAGATCTCATCTTGGTAGGACTCCTCATCTTCGGCCTTAACGGTCGGAGGAGCGACTCGCGCTCTCCCCCTCATTCTGAAAATAAAACAAACACACAATTTAAACAACGCAAACAAAACAGACCTCCTAACGATTACGCAGAATACTAAAACAAAAAAGACTTATCGAAGACATAACGGAACCTAATTTACGCTACAGTCGTTTCAAAGAAAACACAATTCTAACAACCTAGGTCATACAATACTAAACCTACGCTCTGATACCAACTTTGTCACGACCTAAACTGGGGATCATGACCGGCGCTAGGGAACGGGAGTTCTTTTGAATCCGGAACCCGTAGCAAGCCTCAAACATCGATCATACACCAATATCATGCATAAAATACCAAGGGATTTAAAACTTTATAAACATAAATGATATCTTCAATTAAATGAAAACATAATAAAGATACTTTCATAAATAAAACCATAAATGTTGAATCTTTAATAATATATCAAAATAAATATCTTATACAATTTCCATGTCACATCAGTTACTAACATAGCTCACAGCATACAGACTAACAACAACCCAAATACTCTACTACTGCAGCGTCTAAAATATAATAACATAAGAGTTCAAGATTTACATAAGTCAGCCGGAGAAGAAAGAGTCCGACAAAGTGAATATCTAGGTGAGGTCTGTAAGGAATCCTGAAAAAAAATAATTGAGGGGAATCAGACCTCACTGAGTGAATCATTATTATATATATGCATGTAACTAAATGCACGGGCAAACGCAAGCATCTATATAATATTCGTATATTTATATTCATATAATATATACATGCAGTCATACTGATGCTTGAAACATTTTTTTTTTAAATTTAATAGTTCAGTGGAGGATCGGAGCAGAACCCTAAAAGTTTGCATCCTCGAATCACAATCACACTGGCTATAAAGCCAACTTAAATTCCAATAATATCCTCTTATCAAATCAAATAATGGACTGGCCCTGAGACACGTAGTCAACCGAGCTCCCGCAGTCCGCATGACTAGCCCCGAGACACTTAGTCAACCGAGCTACAACAGTCATGCCCCAAATAAAACCTCAAAATCCAAATATCCATATTCCATATCATTTAACCACTCAATAATCTAGTAATCAAACCTAATATTCTAACGTACTTGTGCGCACACAGTCCTAGTGAAACCCACTAGGAGGCACGTTCTACGGCTATCCTCCAAAATATTTTTCTCAAAATAAATGAATAAATAAATAAATGAAATCATAATAAATATGAAAAGCATCCAATATTGAATATAAAGTTTGCATTTGAACATTTATATGAAATCATGTATATATCCAAACATGATAATAATAGTAATGAATAAATAAATAAAATTTAATGCAAACTAGTATATTAGATTCATATCATAAAAATGTGGATGCTAAAAAAAATATGAAACTTATATGCCATGCATACATATAATAATAACTCACAGCTCTGATGCGCTTCGCTGTTTCGGTTCGGCTGGTCCGGTCCGGTCCGGTCGGTCAAGCATCGCGATGCAGCTATAGGAAAAATAATAATTAATTAGAATAAATCCTAATTTATACTTCTAGGATTTCTAAAGAATAATTCGATCTAGGATACGACTCGACTAAAAATCAAAACCTAGGACCGACCAGATGTCACGTTTTACGAGAATTCTATCGAAAATTCGGCAGAGTCTCCTCTGTAAAACGGACATCTCTCTACTAAAAATAAAGTCGATCCTGCACATAAACACACTTCTAAATAATCCACATCACCAAATCTCGAGTTGGGCCCCCCAAACTACCAATATTGCCCAACCGAGAACCAATTCCACCAAATACTCAAAAATAATCATAAATACTAATAAATCATCAAAAATCATAAAAATTCAATTAAATACCATAATTTAATTAATTTACATAATAAAAGCATAAAAGATATTTACTTTCCAAAATAAATAATAAAATCTCAAATTATAATTAAATAATATTAAAAAAACCCAATATTCAAATTTTGAAATTAAATAACATAAATTACAAATAATTATTTAAATTACTCAATTATATAATAAAAATACCTAAAAACTATTTAAACAAAAATTAATAATTAAAATTATTATTCGAATATATTTTCAAAAATTACCATTAATTAGCTAAAAATAGTAATTAATTCATAAAAACTTTTTTAATGCCATTTATTACTTAAAAATTATCCAAAACATATTGATTAACAATAATTTCAATAAAAATATAAAATTTACTCATTTATACTAATTTTTCCAAAAATTCACTTTTTACATAAACATTCGAAAATTCATAATAAAAATTCGGTACGAAATTTTAATAAACTTTCTTCACGAAATATTCTTAAAATAATTATTAGAAATTATTAAAAATATAATATAATTCCCGAGCATGGAACAGTGCACATGAACAGTAACCCGAGCCCCGGAAATTAAATATTTTTATAAAAATAAATAAAAATCACATCTAGATAGATCACAGCCTCCACAACAATCATTCTCAAAGCAAAAATGCCTAATAAAATCAAATTGACAATCAAAACACCAAAATAAATTCTGGAACCCTTGAACAAATCATCAAAAGTAGAGCTGAATTTGGTGTTATTAGTTCAAATTACCTTGGGGAAATCAAAGCCTAAGGATCAAGCTTTCGAAAGAGACAGACTACTACCCCTAGAGACGCCGGAAACATCACCAGCAATCCTCTGAAGTCGTCGGCGCTGAGAAGAATGAAGGGAGAAAGAGAGATGTCGCATGAGGGAAGGAGGAAAGGCAGGTGGTGGTGGCGGTGAGATGAAGCGACAGTGGTGGTGGCGTACTGGTCAGCGTCGGGCTTGGGGGTGGCACTGGTTCGGTTTGCACAGTGAAGGAGAAGAACGAAGAAGAAGAGAAAGAAGGAGGGAAAGGAGGGGAAAAGGGGAAGGAAAAAGGGGGTTTTTAATAATTAAAAATATATTATTTTATTATTAAAAGTACAAAAGGGAAAATAACAATTATTTAAAAATTAAAATATTATTTCTCAAATATTTCACACCACAAAAAATATATATACATATATATTTAACAATATTTTAATTTAATAAAATTTCTCAACCAAATAATAATCAAATAAATAAATTCAATATTAATTAACACTCAATAAATCCTGAAATAAATTTAATTCCATAATTAACCAAACATCACAATTTACTAAAATAAATAAATAAAATAATAATAACATAAAATAATAATAATTATTAACACTGCAAATCTTAATATTTAATTTTATAATTTATTCATAAAAACCGGGTTATAACATTTATTTATTTATTTAAATGTGCACTCCACCTCAAATTTGAATTTCAATTTCAGAAATGTGATCTCAATGTTATACAGTTGAAAGCTGATTTCCTTATATTGGTATAGTTCGTACTAGAATATTCAATTCATACTTACAGTTAACTATAAACTAATTGTAAATTTGCATAATAATTGGACTACAAATTAATATATTTTTATTTAATAATTTTAAAAATATAAAAATAAAATATTGCAAATATTTATTTGGTTGGTGGGGTAAAAATATATTTATTATCTGAGTTAATGTTAAATATATAACTTATTTTAATAATCTAAATTATTACTATTATTATTATTATTATTATATTGAAGAAAAAGACAAATTAAGGAAGAAGACAAAACAAAGTGAATGTGTGTGTATAAAAAGGAGATGGCACTGCGCAGGAATGAGAAATCGGGTTTTGATGCAAAATTACTATTTTAATCCCTGTATTTTTCTTCTTCTCTATTAACCACTCAAACATCCTCCAATCAACACGAAATTTTAACCGTACCTTCTTCTCGACGTGCTCTACATGTTGATGACTTTCGTTTGAGTTGAATCAGTGCAGAAAATTGCAGAATTTACTTTGAAAATTATGTCCGTTTTGTTATCATCAGAATGCTTTCATCATCAATGTTTAGCTAAAACCGTCACCGGTAGCTTGTTCCTCATCACCTTAGGAGTCCGTAGACGTCAACCTCGCGTCCGATCTCCATCGTTTGAATTTTTGTGAATTTTTTGGTAACTTTCATTTAAATTTAAGATCTCTTAATTCTATGTATATTTTGATGCATTTGAGGTTATAATTGTTTTTTATAAATTGTTGTGAATGTGTTGGTATATGTGGTTTGGTAGGATGATGCATTTTCGGTGAGAAATATGGGAGTCCCACTCAAATTCCTGAGAGAAAACGGTACCAACCTGGAAAATTATGAATCCATTTTTAATAAATAATATAAATTATGGTGATTAATTTCTGTAACTGAAATTAAATCTAATTCCTTACGGGTTGTGAGATATAATTTTATGAAGTGGTTGCGGTGGAAATTATTTAATTTCCGTTTAAATTAGTTTGACTCATCGGAAATAATCTTTAAGCCTCAAAATTAATTATTTATAATGTTCGCATGTTTATTTCAATAATTTCTTAATTTTTATAATTTTCTAGAAATTATTAGAAATTTATTTGGAGATATTTATTTAAATAAATATTTTAGTTGTATAAAGGGTTCAGGAACAGGAGGTGTAGGGTTGAGATAGCCAAGGACACATCGGTCAACACGTTTAACTTGTGAGTTAATATTATAAAACGTTTTGTTGAAAATATGATATTATAAAGTTGAATATTTTAATTTAGTTTGATAAATGTGGCATAAATATTATTGTAAATTTTATTGGAATGCATTTTTATATAAACTACATGAGTTATTTATTTTAAGGGTTATTTGCAAATT
>CATIWK010133305.1:0-13907 GCA_949634005.1 Mallotus japonicus | reverse complement strand
GGAAGCTAAAAAAAATGATTCTTTAAGTAAAATTTAGAAAAATGAAACACTATTCTGTCCTACCAAAGATATAGAGCTTATTTATTTAATTGTTTATGGCTTAATTAAGTTTAAAGTCTTTCATCTATACATTAATAAGCTCTCTAGTTACAATAGGTTCTTTGTTTTGTTTTGTTTTTGAAGGTTTAGTACTTCTAAATAAAAAGGCAAAAAAATAAAAGCTTTCCAATTAACTGAACAAGTTTAAATGATCTAGCATAATTCTTTTTGCTCTTTTTCTATGCACTTTTGTTGTAAATTCCATTTTGAGGTTGGTGAATTTTAAATTTTAAAAATATATATTTTTTTTAAATGATCTAGCATATCACAATTTTATATAAAGCGTGCAATTTTTTACAATAAAAATTGTGGAATAATTGAAAACCCAATTGAAAGAAAAAGAGAGCTGAATTCTTTCAAAATTGAACCTTATCTTTGGCTATATATCGATGCTTTACTTTTTTTTTTTTAAAGGCAATGGATGCTTTACTTTTCAATTTAAAAAAAAAAAACCAAAATATAGTTAATGGAATATTTGACTCGTAATATTCAAAATTTAAAGTATCATAAAATTATATATATATATATAACGGTCCGTGACATGCTAAATAATAAATCTATTTTACTTTTGTGTGCAGATTTTTTTGGTGATCCATTCAATAGAGGGGCAAAAAATAATTTCCCAGATTCACAATACAAAATTTTTGTTGATATATATATATATATATATATACACTAATACACACCACGTGTAAAACACGTGATTTTATATTATTTGTTAACCCATTTTTATAAAATAAAATTTAATTTTAAATTGAATATTCTTTCATGATTAATAATTATCTGAAATGACAATTTTTTAAAATTTAAAAATAGAAAATGAATAGTATCAAAGTATATAACTTATTGTATTCATATAAAAATATCATTTTTAATTTAATATTATAATCTTGGTATATTTTTTATTTTAGATATTATATTTATATTTTCACCTTTAAATTATAATTATAGTTTAACAAATATTCTTTTAAAAGAAATTATCAAATTTTTATTCAAAACCTTATCTCTAATAATAAATTTTAATATTTTTTTAAATAATATAGGAAAAATATTAAAATTATTTTCTTAAAAAATTTATCTTTTTAGTCTATAGTGTTTATTTGCATTTATTTATCTCCATTAAAGAATACCACTTTTATTTGACCAATTACACTCCATATTTTTAAAATTTTTAATGTTAATATTATTTATTTACTATAAAAATATTCCATCCACCATTTTTAAAAAAAATTATTATAGTTAATAATTAATTAATAAACATCAGTTAATTTAATTTTAATTCTTCATTAAAATTTAATTGAATATTTAAAAATTATAAAATTTCTATTTTATATATATAACAAAAATTATATGAACTAACTTTTAGAAAACATTTATGGTCATAATTAATTATTAGATATATAAAATTTAACTAATTCAAATTTAATTATTTGCTTATTAAATTTTAGTAAAACTTATAAAAATAATATAATCACCATTTCATTTACATAGCTGTCCAATGTTATAAATTTAATAGACTTGTAATTCGTTCTAATTTTAATATATTTTCTATTTAAACAATTACACATCATTTTTCAATATATTTTGAACGTTAATACCTTTTATGCTTTAAACATAATTCCATTTTCATTGATAATTTTAATGATTAGATAATAAAAATATAAATAAAATTAAACTTTAATTAAATATTTCAAGATGATAAAGTTAATATTTTGTTTATATAATATGAATGCTACTCTCAAAAAAATTTCATACACTATTTTTTAATATTGTTAATTTTAATTTTATTTGTTTACTTATTGTATAAATTTAATTTAATAGAACTGATAAAATTTTCTAATTTCACTTATATTATGCAAATCTAATTAAAATAAAAAGATATTTTCAACAAAATACTAAAATTTTAATTAATTATATTTTTGTTAGAAACAAAATATAAGTTAACCTAATTAAAATAGAAAAAATACCTTCAATTAAACTAGAATTAGATTTTAATAAATTTAATTTTTTTATTAAGGATACAATAGAATTTAACTTAATTAGAATAAGAAACATATACTTTGATACTATTAATAAAATTATTAAAAATAATAAAAATATTATTTATTTATATAACATTTTTATATTAGAAACTCAATATAGTTAGAATTCATTGCAACTTCGATAATCTTTTATTTAAATAATTATACAATATTTTTTATAATTAATATTTTTCTCAACTTTAAAATTAATTTTATATAAAAAATATTATAGTCATAATTTATCATAAGATAATAAGAAACCATTAATTATTTTTGGGCAAAATTTTAAAAAATAATAAAAAGTTATATTTTCTTTTTATATAACAATTTAAATATTACATCGTTATTAAATTTATAATTTATTACAATTTTAGTAAATTTTTAATTGAATAATATTTTTAATATAAATACTTTTATTTATTCAAGAAGTAATTTAATGTAATTTTTTAATTTCAGCTAATAATAAAAGGTTAAAAATCAATTAATTTTATTTTAATTGTTTAAATTTTATAAAAAAATCTAAAATATATATAATTATACTATTTTTCTTACATAATGGAAATACTACTGTCAAATAAATTATATGTTATATATTTTTTTTAAATATGATTATATATATAAGACAAAAAAATCAATCAATTTAATTTTAATTATTTACCTATCAAACTTTAATTTAATAAGTTTTTAAAAATAATAAGAGTATTATTTTATTTATATGGAAATCTAATTTTTAAATATTAATAGTGCTACATTATAATAAAGTAATTTATTACAATTTTAATAAATTTTCTATTTGAACAATTATACAAATATTTTTTTCAATATTTTATCTAAATAATAATTTAATTTTACAAACTTAATAGAGTTATAATATAGTAAGTTTTAATTTAGTAAGACTAATAAAATTATGTTATCTAATTGAAAATTTTGCTGATAACTAAGTTGAACACTTAAATGTTGGGGATAGCGGTTCAATCTCCCACTCCCCCCAACCTCCCCCATTAAATCCTTGGGGCCATATGTGTCTCGAGGTATTTAAATGTTGAGTTTTCCGCCTAGGACTGGCTAGTTCCAGCCACGGGATTGGCTCCGTTTAGAAATTAAGGGTGTTAATCCTCTTCCACTTCCCTGACAAAAAAAAAAAAAAGTTGAGCACTCTTGTTCAATCATTTATCTCTACCAATCTATACAGTAGCTAGCATACGGAGAAAGTAGTCAGGGAATCTCCTATTACAGGACGCTATAAATAATAAACAGTGACGAATTAAATTTGATGTATATAATTAACTCAAAAATAAAAGGCAGTGGCTGTCCATGCATGCATGAATCCTGCAGGAACACAGCAAGAGCAAGAGCAAGAGCAATAGCAGGGCACGCCAATGCACACATGCAAACCATTCAGAGGTCTGGCATCTTCTGTTTTTTTTTTTTTTGGAAATTACATCTTCTTCCCCTCATTATAGTAATAATAGAACGCATGAAGACATACAATATTGTACTAAAGCATGGCTCTATAATGTTTTCTGCAGAACCCTTTTTGATTTGTCAGCCGCATCCTGCAGCTGAGAACAGATCGTGGGTACTGCACAGTGGTTCATAGCTCACTTACTAGACACACACACATATTAGACATATATATATATAGATTATGGAGGCACAAGCACAAGGGTACGTCAATTAATTATCATCTAACATCCTGGACCTTAATTTTAATATACGGTAAGCATATTTAATGAACTTAGATATTATCTGAGTTTTTATGGAAATAAAAGAAAATAATGATTGTCATGGTGGTGCTGCATTATTAACATTTTTAAAAAGTTACCTTCCCATGTTTGTTTTATCAGTAGCTTTTTTGTCAGCTCTCCTTGAAAATTGTTCATAATTGAAAAGTGAATGGCCATTTCGTTTCAGGTTTTCTTTTTTCTTTTCTTTTTTTTTTTTTGATAAAAAAGGCTTTCATTAAAAGATAGAAATAATACAATAAGCATTGAAATTCAAGCTTACATATAACTCAGCCTTAATAAAAAGCAGGAGGTAGATCATTCTGAAAAAGATAAGATTTTTCTTGAAAATCACTAGAACATGTTGACAGAGCTATTATTAATTGTGTCCCCTTTCACCCGCTATGCTTGGTGGTACGCAATCATAAATCGACTTTTTTATTGTCTTTAAACGAGCCCATAGTCAGAGCTAAATTCTCTTCTACTCCCTTAATGAGAGGACCATTTATTCTAAAGACAAAAACAAACAGACCAAACACACCCAAAAAATAACAAATATAAAAATAAAAACACAACAGAAAACAAAAAACAAAAAATAAATAAACAGCAGAAACAAAAGGAAAAAATTACAGGGCACAGCTCAAGGAAAGCAGAAGACAAGCATACATCTACAAGCAGATAACTACGATCGACAAAGTGGTAGCCCGAAACACACATCATCCATCGGTACCCACAGCGAAGATCCTTGCAACCCTCAAGAGTCTGACCTCTATAGTACCACACCATATCTAGATCTAGAACTAGATCTAGATCTAAAGAAACAAGAAAAGAAAAAAAAAATGGGATAAACCCACACAATCATGAGTATAAAAACTCAGATCCGATTTATTACACAAAAAAGCAAAGAAAATCTGGTATTTGGATGGGTTTTTGGCCCCAAAACCAGTGAAGGCTTATGGAGGAAGACGCAGCAACAGTAGAGAGGCAGAGAAGAGAGCCTTTTTTTTTTTTTTTGCTCTTTGATTTTTAATTCTTCGTTTCAGGTTTTCTTGGTGGGTGAATGACGTCTTCTTTTCCGGTCCAATTCAAATTCTCAGCTGGTTGATATCCCTTATAGCTTTCCTCGGCAAAAAGGGTTACATTCGATCCTCGAAATTAATATTAAATTTTAAAATCTTTTAGTTTTAATAGAAATTTTTTTAAAAATTATATTATGTTAGATCTTAATTATCATAAAAAAAATTTACAATTAAGTCTTGTAAATCAAATAAAATCTTAATTTTAATGATTAGTTAAGGAAAATAATTTATACTAATAAGTAAATTGATAATTTTTTTTAAAAAAATATATCACCTAATTATAAAATTTTAAAAAATTTTAAGCATACCTACTAATTTTTTTATTTTTTAACTTTTCTTAAAAATTTATTTGAAAATTTCTTAAAATTTTTTAAAACTTTTACAATTAAGTGATATACATTTCAAAAAAAAATTCATCAATTTTAATCATTAATTTAAATAATTTTTGGTTAGTCAATTATTAAAATTAAATTCATGAATAGAATTTTATTATTAAACTGTTAAAATTAAATTATGAATAAAATTGATGAATTTTTCATATGTATATTACTTGCTTTTAAAATTTTTAAGTCTAAAAATTTTAAAAAAATTCAAAAGAAGAATTTAAAATTTTTTTAAAATTATTATGTAGGCTTAATTTTTTAAAAAACTTTATAATTAGGTGATATATACTCTTTAGAAAAAATTTATCATTTTTATTTATTAATCTAAATTATTTTTCATTAGTTAATCATTAAAATTAAGATTTTATTTGATTTACAGGACTTAATTATGGGATTTTTTTAAGATAAGGTTCAATATAATCCAATTTTAGAAAAAAAAAATTTCCTATTAGAACTAAAAAATTTTAAAGTTGAATATCAACTTCGGGTAGTAATTGAGGGTGCAATTTGACCCTTTAACCCAGCTTTCCTCTATCTTCGTTGACTAGTTTAAGACTGTCATAAATATATAGTTCATGTCCTTGACATGTAGTCCACTTGGAATTTACAGTCTTCATGCCAAAAGATATCCCACTGAGCCCCATGACAAATTCTACTAATAGCAATCTGTGAGTTTGTTAAATTCTTTTTGGTTGTAATTTGTTTTGATTGTAATTTAGTTTGATTCTTTGATTGCTTGTGATATTTATAGTTGGCATGGGCAATAGATATCTTGTGAATATTTATTTCTCGATTAAAAAATTAATGTCTTCATCATTAATGCGTAATTAGTGAATGTTTAACGAAGGATCAGGATCAGGATCTCAATCCAATTAATTCAGTAGTTAATGTCATCAGGAACAAATAATTATCTTTTGCCTCTTTATTTCTTTTTTTTGTCAGTGAGGTGAGGGGGAGGGGGATTTGAACCCTCAACCTCTAAATGGAACTGATTCTGTAGCTGGAATTAGCCAGCTCAAGATGGGTAACTCAACGCTTAAATGTGTCCCTAAAACTTGAACATATGACCTTCAAGGGTTATAGGTACTACCCTTACCACATGAACCAAGTGGTGGGTTTTGCCTCTTTATTTCTGATTCTTAAAAAAAAAAAAAACTAATCATGTCTAATCTCATGTATAGTAAGGACCGACTCAACTGAAACTCCTAAAATTAACCAAATAAAATACTAGAAAAAGAAAACAAAAGTTGAAAGAGATTTAAGCCCATTTGGTCGAAAGAGCCATACAACCAGCTCTAAGAAGAAGAGAAATATTAACACCAAATTGAAGTAATCCACTAGCTTGAACTTTTAGGTTCATAAAATCGGCAACAAGGAGATCCACCAGAGACATATATATTAAAATTCCAGCTGCTGCATTGGTGTTGTTAAGGAGAAAAATAGCACCATTACTGTTACAGCTCTTGATTTAAAATTTGCCTGTCAAAAAGTTTTTTAATAAAAAAATTAAGTCAGTGAATTAAATACCATACATACATAGAAACACCTAATGATATTCCAATTATCAGAGAGTGAACCCCAATTCCCAATTCCAAAATCTGCAACAAAATACAATAAGTTGATCATATAATTGCTATTAACTAACACTTAAAATTCACATAAAAGTAAATTTCAGAAAGTTCTCAAACTATCATTGATATTCAGATTCAATATTTTTGCAATTTACACTGTTTGACAGAAATGTGATAATAATTTATATCCACCTATAAATTTTTAGTTTGACATGTCAAGCGGGTAAAAAACCAGCATAAAAATTAATTCAGATTGTTGAGAAAAGCGATCATTAAATTAAACCTGTGAAATAACTCGATGTCGAAGCAGCTCGGATGAGACCGAGTTTTGAGCCATAACGGTTCCATGAGAATGACCGTGAGTTGCATGAGTATGAACATGCATATTATCATGACTATCATTATTCCTTTCAGCAGGAACCTTCTCCTCATCTCTTATGCTAATGGCAGAAGATTGTGTTTTTCTAAGATCAATTTTTTTAAAATGTGAAGTTGCATATGAATCAATTATCAACGTTCCTATCACAGAGACCATTGCTATAAACCCAGTAAGGGAAAATTTCCCCGCGATGGCAGGCTCTCGAAAGCATCAGGCAAGATATGTATGAACCCAGTTGATAAAACTACGCCGGCCGCGAAGGATTTGATTATAAAGAATATATTGTTTTCCGGGTGTAAAGCAGGATGACTTTGCCGAGAATTGGAAGACAAACACCAATTGCAAAACTGCAACAAGAATTGCAGCAATAGCTACAAGTTTAAATTTTTAAGAGCTTCGGATTTATTGTGGCCTTCTTCTTCTTGATCACCAGCATCGACATGTGCATTCTCCATGAACAGGTGCAGGTAGTAGAATTAAAAGGGTGAAGAGAAAAATTGAAAATTTGGCCATGATCGTGTGAGAGGAAAAAGGTGTTCTCTTTTTTATTTATATGTCTTAGTGTAAGATGAAGGTATATATAAACTAAAGTACCGTTGCTGAGAATAAGACTTAGTAGCAGTCATAATAGACCTTTCCTTAGAATAAGACCTAGGAGGTTTGAAAGGGTGCTCATAACTAAAAAGAAAATAAATTAATGATGAGGAAAAAATGAAGTTATTTGATCTAAATTAATCATCTAGAGTTGGATTAAAAGAGAAATTCTGATTTTTCTAGTTGTTATATCATATATTTTTCTAGTAGTTATATCATACAATATATGTATTTTTAAAAATTAAACTTTAAAATGTTGAAAAATATGAAGTGTAATTGCTAAAAGAAAAGTGGCATTTTTTAATGAATATAAATCAATACAAATAGACTCTAAAAACTAAATAGATTAATTTTTTAAGGGCATAATTTTAATATTTTTCATATATCATTTTTAAAATATTAAAATTTATTATTAGAAATAATATTTAAAATAAAAATTTTGTTAAATATTCAATAATATAATTTTATAAGTTTTATTAAATTATATTTAATAAGTAAATATATATAAAAATAAATTAACGATATTTATAAAATTAATTACGAAAAATATTAACATAAAAATGTTGAAATAATTTTACATAATTGTTTAAATAGAAAATTTGTTAAGAATGTAATAAATTATTATATTATAACTCGATGAAGTTTGTATCATTAGATTATTATATAAATAAAAATGTTGAAAGAGTGTTGTATAATTGTATAAAATTATTTTTAAAGCCAAAAATATTAATATAAAAAATCATTGAAAAAATTGATAAGTTGTATAATTGTAGAAAATTTATTAAAATTATAATGTATTACAAATCTATCAAAGTTATAATATTGAATAGTTATATAAATAAAATAGTGCTTATATTATTTTTAGAAATTTTACTAAAGTTTAATAAGAAAATAACTAACTTTAAATTAATTAAATTTTCTTTACCTAATAATTAATTATAGCCATAAATTTTTCTAAACTTATTTTATTGAATTTTTGTTATATAAACAAAATAGAAATATGATTTTCAAATATTATATTAAATTTTAAAAAAATTAAAATTAAATTAACTAATATTAATTATCTAATTATTAACTAAAAAATAATTTTAAAAAAAGTGGATAGAATGTTTTTAGAGTAAAACAATAATATTAACATTAAAAATATTGAAAAATGTGAAGTGTAATTACTCAAATAAAAGTAGTATTTTTTAATGACAATAAGCTAATTTAAATAGATATTAAAAATTAAATAGATTGTCAGTGAGAGAGTAATCATGTAGTAACTCATCTCCAAGGACATCTTAAGGTGCAGGATTTTATTCCTACCATCATCGATTTAAAAGGAGAGGGTTGCCCCATGTTGTGCAATCCATTAATATTAAAATTATATGACCTCCAAATATACCAAAAAAATTAAATAGATTAATTTTTTTAAGAGATTAGTTTTAATATTTTTCATATGTAATTTTTAAAAATATTAAAGTTTATTATTACAAATTAGATTTTAAACAAAAATTTTTAATTTTTTAAAAGAATATTAATGTTAAACATATTAAAGAAAATTAAATGTATATAATTGTTAAAATAGAACATTTATTGAGATTATAATAAATTATAACTACACTAATGTGTAATATTAGAATGGAATTAGATAAATAGAACTTTAATTATTTTTAAAAAAATTTATGAGAAAAATCAAATTTTAATTTATTAAAATTTTTTATTTGCATGGTAATTAATTACAATTATAATTAAAAGATGAGAAGATGAAATATAGGTTTTAAAGTAGAAAATTTACTCAAATTATATTATTGAATTAAAAATTATATCTTTTTATATGAATATAATAAAATATATATTTTGATACTTTTCCGTTTCCATTTTTAAATTTTAGGAATTGTATTTTGAAATAATTAGTAATCATGTAAAATTAGTTAATTCAAAATTAAAGTTTATTTTATATAAAAGAAGTCCAATAACAATAATAATAAATCACTTGTGAAAGGGGATGGACAGATAAAATTAGAAAAAAGTCTTTACTCATTAATATATAAAATTGGATAATTTAGTCATTTATTAATAAAAATTAAATCAAATTAATCAAAATGTAATTCTAATTTAATTGTTAGTATATTTCATATTCTAATTTTATTTTATTTCTAATAAAAATTAAATTAATTAAAATGCAATTCTAATTTAATTGAAAGTATGTTTTCTATTTTAATTAAGTCAAATTTTATTTTATCTCTAACAAAAATTAAATTAATTAAAATTTTAACAGTGAATTTGTTAAAAATATATTTTTTATTTTAATTAGATATACTTATATTTTATCTAATATAAATCAAATTAAATAACATAATTTTATAACTCTTACAAATTAAATTTAATAAGTAAATAATTAAAATCAAAATTAACAAATTTTATAAAATAATTAACTATGAAAATATTAACATTAAAAAGTTTGAAGATTGTTGTGTTTAAATAAAAAATTCATAAAGAATGAAATAAATTAAATATTAAAAGAGTGTTGTATAACTTTTAAAATAGAATATTTATTAAAACTGTAATAAATTACTATGTTATAATGTAACATTTATAAGACTGAAAAATTAGATTGATATATAAAAAAATAACCTTATTATTTTTAAAAACTTATTAAATTATAGTTTATTAAGTAAATAATTAAATTTAAATTAATTAATTTTTTTTGAAATAACAACATTTGCAAGCCTGAAAGTAGTATACTTTTTACAATTAAGACCTGAATATTCAATTTGTAACATTTAAGTTCTCTAAATTTTTAAAAATTTAACCGTTAGTCCTATCAGTTAATTGTAACAGCAGCAGCAGACGTGGCAGCAATTTCCGCTAGCATGTTGTCCATGTACTCACCAAACTTGCCACATTAGCTGCCTACATCAGCTCCTTCTTCTTCTTCTTCCTTTCTTCTCTGCAACAGCACTAAAAAAAAAAAATACTTGATCATTGAGTTGCACTCTCAAATATCCCAAGATATCTCCCTAAATCCATCAACTACCTCTTCAAAGAGCAATGCCTTCTCTTCATTCTCGTTGGAATCTTAATCGGCTCCACCTTCTTCATCCTCCAGCCCACTCTTTCCCGCCTCAGCCCATCAAAGCCGCAGTCTTCTATCTCCAGATCTATCTCTGTCTATTCTTCTTCCTTTTCATTCTTTCCCAAACGTTCTTTTTCCAGTGGTAGTCGTGTTCCGGCTAGCATTGGTTGCTAGAGATTGCATGTTATTAAATTGGATTTATTTTGTTATTATTTTTTTGTGTTATTTTAGTGTTTTGAGATCCTTAACTGTGAATGTTTTATTTACAAGATGAATGAAATGGGTACTCTTAATATGTTGGGTTTTGCAAAGAGGGTTGGTGCTAGGTTTCTTCTTACTAGTACAAGTGAGGTATATGGAGACCCACTTAAGCATCCCTAAAAGGAGACTTATTGGGGAAATTTTAATCCAATAGGTGTGCTACTAATTATGAGTTTTTGGGCTCTTTAATGCAAAGAGAGAATGAGAGTTGTAATTGATAACGGTATGGGGGAAATGTTTAAGAGAAAGGAGTTGTTATGATGAAGAAAAAAGAACAGCAGATACATTAACCATGGACTACCATCATGGTGCAGATGTTGAGGTAACTTAGTATGGTGATAGTTGCGATGTGGGTAGCTCTTCCTCTCGACGATGGTGGTGGATGGTGTTTGATTGCTTGTGTAGCTGTTTCATGGTGATGGCTGTTGTGGCAGTGAATATGGTGTGTGGTTTTGGGTGGTTAAAAGGATGGAGAATTGAGAGTGCAGCTTAATTCTCAAGCATTTTTTTTGTGCTGTTGCAGAGAAGAAGAAGAAGAAGAAGAAGAAGAAGAAGAAGCTAATATAGGCAGCTGACGTGGCAATTTTGGTGAGTACGTGGACGACACACTGGCTGAAATTGCTGCTGCTGTTACATTTAACGGATAGGACTAACGGTTAAATTTTTAAAAACTTAGAGAACTTAAATGTTACAAATTGAACATTCATGCCTTAATTGTAAAAAGTATATTACTTTCAGGCTTGCAAATGTTGTTATCCCATTTTTTTTGTCTTGTATCAATAATTATATTTTGCAAAATAGAGCATATAATTTCTTTGAGAGTAGTATTTCTCTAAGAAAAGTAGTATAATTATCGTTTTTAGATATTTTTATAAAATTTAATAAAAGATTTAAAATTAAATTAGTTAATCTTTATCATTTAATTATTAGCTGAAATTAAAAAAATTACATTAAACTAATTTTTGAGTAAATAAGAGTATTAATATTAAAAATATTAAAGAAGCAAACTGTCACTGCTCAAATAAAAAATTTACAAAAATTTTAATAAATTATAAGTTTAATGAGATTGTAATATTTAAATTGTTATGTAAAGAAAATATAACTTTTTATTATGAAAATAACTAATAATTTCTTATTATCTTATAATTAATTATGGTCATAATATTTTTATATAAATTATGCTTTAGAGTTGAGAAAAATATTAATTACAAAAAATATTGAATGAATTATTTAAATAAAATATTTATCAAAATGAAATGAATTATAACTATATTAAGTTTCTAATATTAAATTCTTATATAAATAAATAAAAATTTTATTATTTTGAAATTTTTATTTAATAGTAATAATAATAATATCAAAGTATATATTTAGTAGTTTATTTACTATCACGAATTTAAAAAAAAAAATTTGCTCACGTGCAAAACAAATGGTTGTTTACTAGTATATGTATATATATATATACACATAAATAAAAAAATAAACATTATTATTTAAGTTAGGACGTTCAATATTCAATATTATTAAATATAACAATTAACATAAAAATAATAAATATAATTGACATAAAAATAGAAATATAATAATAAAGTTTAGATATCTAATTATACTAAAATAATAAATGACATGTAATATATAAATTAAAAATTAAATAGGAATTATTTTTTATTGAGTCACAAAATTAATAAAATAATAATGTGATTTAACAAGCAAAAAAGAATATTAGTAATTAATAATAATATAATATTATTTTATTATCAGAAATATAAATTAATAATAATTACAATAAAATTAATAATTGGTTAAAAATAAAAATATTATTTAACAAGTAAAAATAAATTTAATAATTAATAATAAGATGATATTATTTTATTATTATGCTATGTTATATTATTATATTGTATTTATTATTTAAAATATATCTATCTATCTATAATATATATAAATGTACGAAGAGGGGGGAGGACAAATAAAATTACAAAAAAGTTTTCACTTATTATTATATAAAATTTGGATAATTTAGTCATTTACTAATAAAAATTAAACTAAATTAAATTAATTAAAATGCAATTTTAATTTAATTGAAAGTATATTCCCTATTCTAATTAGGTTAACTTCTATTTTATTTTTAATAAAAATTAAATTATTTAAAATGTAATTCTAATTTGATTGAAAGAATATTTCCTATTTTAATTAGGTCAATTTTTATTTTATCTCTAATAAAATATAATTGTAGACGGCGGGGTTTAGCGCGTGCCCAAGTTTCTTGCAACCGCGACACTGTTTAAGCTCAGGGCTTTAGGGAACATACTTACTATATCACATAGACATAGCGTGGAGATGATGGAGTCGCCACCCGGGGTAATAACTGGGACAAAATCGGACGTGGTACTCGATTCTCTAAAAGAAAGCTAGCACCACAACCAGGAAATTCTGGATTCGGAATACTAACTTCTCTTAGTCTCGTGTTCTTTGAAAATTTATCTTATTAATTATTATTTTATCTTCTATTTACATGCAATTTCATAAAACCCAATTTTAGACATCCATAAATCCCAAAAGACAAACTAATCATGAAATAGCATGTAAACAATGTTGTAGACGGCGGGGTTTAGCGCGCGCCCAAGTTTCTTGCAACCGTGACACTGTTTAAGCTCAGGGCTTTAGGGAACACACTACTATATCACAAAGACATAGCGTGGAGATGATGGAGTCGCCACCCAGGGTAATAACTG
>CATIWK010133257.1:0-14251 GCA_949634005.1 Mallotus japonicus | reverse complement strand
TATTGTCGTTTATAGGAAGCCATGAATGAAATAGAATAAGGATGGTCAAGCTCACTTTTGAAACCGGACTGTAAAGAGATGATAACTCTCCAACTCCTATCTCCCCTACCTTCTCTACAAATTCCCAATATCTGCTTCATTCCCTTTAAAAACCCTAACTTTGCTTTACATCCCTTATCCAGAACCCATAAAAATCCTAACTTTACCATTCTTAATCTTCACTCAAGTTCAAAATCGCTTGATTCAAGACTTACCCGCTTCACTTCTGTCCCTCAAAACAACGACCCAATTCTCAAAACTTCCCAATTTTCCCAATTTCGAAGGTTAACTTGCTATGGGTTTAAGGGTTCTGGTGAGGAGACCAGTACAGTGATTGATTCTGGTGGTGGTGGTGGTGGCGGGGATGGCGGAGGTGGTGGTGGGGATGATGATGAGGATGTGGAAAAGAAAGGTGGGATTTTTCCAGAGTGGTTAGATTTTACTTCTGATGACGCAAAAACGGTGTTTTTGGCTCTGGCAATTTCCCTTGCTTTTCGGTCTTTTATAGCTGAACCTAGGTATATTCCTTCTTTGTCAATGTATCCAACTTTTGATGTTGGTGATCGAGTTGTTGCTGAGAAGGTATGACATTGTCTTTGCTTTGCTTAATGTTGTATAGCGAGGTTTTACATTTGTTTATATGAGAGTTAATTAATTGTTTGTTGAAGTAAGGCGAATTCAAATAATTGAGCTGTTTTGGCAATAATCGAAGTCTTCATTTCCATTAGAGTAAGGCCGTGACTGAACATTGAGGATTATTATAAAGAGGATCGGATATTGATGTCACAATAGCAAGACTTCTATCTTCACTCCTAAAGATTGAGTTGCTACTTTTTACAATGAAATGTCACATGTAATAGTTTTATCATTTGAATATTTTCAGGTTTCATACTATTTCAGAAAGCCTTGTCCAAATGACATAGTGATTTTTAAAAGTCCACCGGTTCTTCAGGAAGTTGGATACACTGATGATGATGTCTTCATTAAGCGAGTTATTGCAAAGGAAGGTGACATTGTGGAGGTGAGAATGGAGTTTTCTTAGAAAAAAGCTCTTCTATTCTGTTCAGTCATTTAACTATTTGCATGATCTTTTCATTTTTTTACCTCTTTGCTTAAGGTATTTCTTAATAGGTTGACGCAGCAAAATCATACTTTCTTTTATTGTATATTCGATTGTTGTGATGGGGCAACATTTGTAGAGGAAGTTGTAAAATCTTTGTAAGATAGAAGCTTCTTTGTCTCATATATATTTATTTTAGATGCTTGCATCAGTGCATGTCAAGTACTTGAAATAACTCTTAGAAGCATATTGAGGGGCAGGGCACATTGTTCAGAACATTTTACCATACAATGTCTCTGTTGATAGAATGTCTTGATGATTGTTGTAAAAACATATGCTATCATTTAATTGCAGGTTCGTGCAGGGAAGCTTTTAGTAAATGGAGTTGTGAGGAATGAAAACTTTGTTCTTGAACCACCTTCTTATGACATGACACCTGCTGTGAGTATCAACTAGAACTTTGCTGTCTTCTGTTTTTGTTTTCTAATGTTTATATTAGACTGACTAGACAAGAAAAGGAGGGTAGGGTTGTGGATGTTCGGTA
Organism: Mallotus japonicus; assembly: GCA_949634005.1. Classification (NCBI taxonomy): domain Eukaryota; kingdom Viridiplantae; phylum Streptophyta; class Magnoliopsida; order Malpighiales; family Euphorbiaceae; genus Mallotus; species Mallotus japonicus. Next base: position 12,608 of record CATIWK010133257.1, on the reverse strand, counting down.
GGCAATGAAAATTGAAGCTGGATGCAATTGCACAAATTGAATGCAGACATTTCTCTGCAGGGCATTCGCCCCTTTCAAAATAAATAAATACTTATGGGGCTGGGGGTTTTGTGTAAACTTCACTTGTTGAATAATAACTTACGGATCCAAATTTCTTATAACGGCTTTTTCTGCTGGGGTCTCATGATTATTTTACATGTCTTTCATCCACTTTGATGCAGCGTGTACCGGAAAACTCAGTTTTTGTGATGGGTGACAATCGCAATAATAGTTATGATTCACATGTGTGGTAATGTTTCTTGATCCTTTGTTTTTGGCTGTTGTCTTGGTTCCTTTAATTCTGAAATTTTGAATTTTGCATCTCTTAGGGGTCCCCTTCCAGCAAAGAACATAATAGGAAGATCAGTGTTTAGATATTGGCCCCCTAACAGGATTGGTGGCACAGTTCTTGAGACTGGCTGTGCTGTTGACAAGCAAGAGAGCATCTCAGCATCAGAGGACAAGCAAGAGAGCATCTCAGCACCCTGACCAAGTCCAACAAGCTGGGACACTGCATCAATATCATTTGGCTAACAGCCCCTCCGCAAGCTCATTTTTTTGGGTCTCCCTATTGATTCTTGTCTTAAAAATATATCTAACACTGTCCAGAATCTAGGGAGGCGATTCTTTTAGAGAGAGTATTATTTTTGGCTGTTTCAATGGCCTTGATGAAAATAGATCATCCCTTGTATTAAACATTAGTTGGCGCAAGCTAAGTTAAATATCTTTCAGTTGAATTGAATCATGAAGTTTACATATCAATTTTGGCTTTCCAAGTAGTCAATTATCATGCTTATTGGTGTCATTGTAAGAATTTAAAAACATATATTAAAAACATCCCAATATAAAAATCATACTAAGATGTTATTTTAATATATATATATATAATCCAAATAATTCATAGTGCAAAAGCAAATGCAGCCAAAGTGTCTGTCTGCAGTTGAAATTGTTCTGCAGCTTCTGAACCAAGTAGCTGGTTTATGTGCTTCAGAAGCTCAAATAACCAATCAAGACTGCATGAAATTTCCTGGATACTATCTTATTCTATATCCTATAAAAATAATGATCGCTCCATGTCGATATAACCCTGCGTCTATAAACTCTTGACCACCATATGATCTACGAGGAAAGTAAGCCCCCGCACAATCACTTGCATGCGCATGAATCCTTATTAAAGTTGATAGCTTTATTGCTCCCAGAATCAATAGCTAAAGAACAAGAAACATGCCTTGTATGCCTTGATTTCACCAATTTTCCAACAACATTTCCTTGTGAACGAACATCAAAAGCTAATGTCAATGGAATTCCTCCTGGATTATTATCCGAGGTTGCTAAGCTTGCCCCTGCACCATACAGGGGAACCTTAACTCCTTGAAGATTCACAAACACGGTCCGGTGGCTGTTTCGTGGTTGACGATATTTCTTCAACTGCAAATGCAAACACAGGCTTATAGTTGTCTTTTAAACATTCAAAATAATTCAATGCTGGAGATAATATATATGCTATAGTATATTACCTCACCGGTGGCAACAGTGATTTCAGAGTACATGAGATTAACAGGCAATGAACTGACATGAATACCAAAGAACGTAGCAGGATTATAAACACTGATCATTACTGAACAATTCACAGTTAGCATCTTGGTTGGTACTCCTGTCAAGTCTGATCCTTGCCCCAAAAAAAAACTATGGACGCTCAGGCTCTGCCAAAAAAAAAAACCGAACCATATTTAACTATGAGATTAATGGATAATATGGATTAGTTGTTGTTATTAGTATTACCTTGACAGTGATCTGTGGCTTGAAAGGCCTGCTAGCACCCCAAATAATTAAACAAAACACAGAAAACAACAAAGCAAACCCTAAAACCCCAATTAAAACCTGAAACCTTCTGTGGAACTCATGATCATGATTTGTATAATAATACATTTCTTCCTCTTCAATCACATTACACTCCCTCCACTCTTTATCATTCCTCTTACTTCTCCCGCCTTTCCTCCCCGTTGTTGAGGAGGCGGCCGTGGTGGCATACGTGCCAGAAACCCTGCTGGAACAGGAGGCTCTAGAATGGCGGGCGTAGGAAGGATGGGAGGGAGACTCCATAGGGCTGTTGAAATTAGGAGAGGCATGCGTTGATGATGACTTGTCTTCATCGTGAGAGTCGCGGGAGGGGCTCTGCACGTAGTAGACGGCCGGTTTTGGTGATCGCGGTGAGGATAGAGCTACGCTTGTTGCATCCTCCGAGTCTGATTTTGCGTACAGCATCATTGTCGTCGTTGTTGTTTGTGGATTGGTAATGGATCACAGTGAAGAAAAGCCAACCTTTGTTTAGACTTTGTTCGTTAGGACTTAGGATAGGAAGTGACCGAGTGAAGGAGTGAAACAGCGTAAAAAGCTGTTGGATGAGAGCGGAGATTGTTGCAATGGCGTAGGTTTCGGGATGCCAAATGTCAGTACCTTGTAGGAACAAATGTGCCGTACAGCAGGTGTTGCAACGTCGTATAAGGTGGGTGCAGATTGAAAACTTCAAATAATCTTTCATTTTCTGAGAAAAAAAAAATTGATACATTAATATTACTATTATTATTCAAAAGAAAAATAGGTGTGCTTTTCTTTAGATATTTTTGTTCAAATTAAAGGAGAGGGGCGCTGGGAACCATGAAAAATAATAAGGCGGTAATTTCTTTTTAAAAATACTTTAAATTTTTGTGTCTTTAATTTACTAGTATAGTTAGGTAATCATTTACTGATGATTAAGTCTTTATTTTCAAGAATTAAAAGCTCGTACTAGTATAGTTAGGTAATCATTTACTGATGATTTGGTGCAGCAAGTAGATGATAATTGAATGTTGTTTCAGGTAGACGATACTTGAATGTTGTTTCATTTTGTTAGTTTCAAATTAGTTTGACATAATATCCTTCATTAAATCAACTTTCCCATCGGAAGACATCTATCCCCTTCTTTAATTCAAGGAAATATTACATAAAAAAAAAAATTCAATTTTTGGGTATTTTCAAATAAAACTTTATTCAATTTTTTCTTTCAAATATAATCACAATCTTTGAAATGTTATAAAAAAAAAGCCCTCATTGGATTGGTAATGCTGAGTTTTTTTGTTGAAATTTTATATACCTAATATGCTAAATTTTTTTTTGTTGTAATAACTAAATTTCATTTTTATCTGTCTAACCAATTTGCTAATCCAAAATGGAACACTTAATTGGAGGAGAGGAAATATCAATTTGGGGACAAATACATCAATTTCATCTACTGTTATCCATACAGTCATCTAAGGATGACTTTTTTTTATAACGTTTTAAAAATTACGGTTATATTTGAAAGAAAAAATTGAATAAAATTTTATTTGAAAGTACTTCCAAAAGTTAGGATTTTTTTTTATTTAATTTCCCCTTAATTCAATTTTATAAAAAGAATTCATTTTATTTTAGTAAATAGTAAATTCTTATTTTAATTTAAATAAAAATTTTATAAAGGTTCTTTCTAATATTGTGAAATTGCTTCTTCACTTTAATTTTCAAATAAATTTCATTTCATTTCATTTATATACCATAATAAAGACTTAATCAATTGTTGAGCTGACATCTTTTGTTATTGGGATAATTATTCTAGCCCCTGTGTTTATGCATATTACATTTTTTCATCCTGACATTTAAAAAAATATTTATTCACTCCTGAAATTTACAATTATTATACTATTTCATCTCTGACAAGGATTAATGAGTGTGAACTATTGTAATTGTAAAAGGTGAATAAATATTTTTCAAATGTCAGGGATAAAAAAAATATAATATGCATAAACACAGGAGTAGAGTAATTATCCCTTTGTTATCAGTTTGTGTTATTAGATGAGAATTAGGCTCAAAGTGGATTGATTAGCCTTGTTAAAGAGAAATTGGTTTAATGTAAAACAACATCAGTCAAACTACTGCGGAAATGACCCTTGCATTGCAATTTGTTCTCAAATCTGAAGTGCACTGCCAAAACGTACATTGTCATAAAAGACATGAAGATCCTTTTGGAGCGGTTGGTGGTATCTCAGTTCTTAAACAAATGGTTAAGAGGGTATCAACAAACAAACAACCAACTAAAAGGAGAGTATAAATTTAGACTGATAATATTTGGGACGAGAAGCACTAGCAGAAGAATTCAAGATTGCATAGGACTCAGAATATGGGTGGTGATATATCAGGATGGTCAGCAAGGCAAGCATAGCATGCCATTATGCCGAACGAGACCAATGATATAAATCGTCACTGTCCTGGCATATATAAATTGGTACAATAAACATGAATCATTATTACAACTATGAAACTATTCTTACCAAATGAATGATATAAAGGCCTCATATGATATCCAATTAGGATTGTCAACAACTAAAATGATCAGACATATGCTTGTCTATAAATATTCAAATCACAGGCCAATCCTCCCACAAAACATGCACAATGGAAACAAAACAATCAAAAAATGCAAGCTAACTCTGTAAGAAAGCAAAAGGTGGGTCATCAGATAGGAGCGAAAGACTAACTGAAGTTTTATAATCACGGTATCAGTTGAACTATGCACATACAATCATCATATGACCCCATTTGCATTCAACTAAAAAACAAACTAAATCACTTGCAAGCAAACATAGATCTAAAAAAATAAAAAATAAAAAATAAAAAATAATAGCCGCCTCAGAAGGAAGGCAGTAGTGGTAAGTATGTAATCACGGACAGATTTGTCATAAGTGACTAATTTTACCATTTCTTTCATCACTGGCAAACAATCAAACACTTTGATGACATTTAAAAGAAAACCTTGAGAAGGAAAAGAAAATAAAATGGAATCGGCCTCATAGAGAAGATTAGATTAGATCAACACGTAATAATTTTCAGACATATGCTTGTCTTTAGATGTTCTTTTAATCATCGGCCGATTAACACCCTAAACCCATGATTTTTTTAAAAAAAATATGCAATAAAAAAGGGAGCTCAGAATATGGGTGGTGATATATCAGGATGGTCGTCAAGGCCCTTCCTTTAAGAAAAGGCCGATTACGACGAACGAGACCTTTCATAATGAAATCGTCACCGTCCCTTTTCACTCAAGATCAACAAACACATCACATGAGAGAATCAAACAAAGAACCAAAACCAGAGACACAAAAGAGAAGAAGATAGGCTAGAAGCACAAAAACACCTCGCCTCACCTTATAAAGAGAGGCGTGTCGACCTGCTCAGCTAGGGTTTTAGTTTTGGGAAAAATTTTCGGATTCTGCTCACAGATACAGGCCATGGGTTTGGTGGAAAATGAGAAAAGTGGGCTAATGCAATATAGATCACAACCAAAGTAAAGTCCAATAATTTAGGCCCCATTAACAATTAATTAAAGTAAAATTACACCCTCATTTTCTCCTCGTTAATTAGCTTCAGTAAGTATAGATTAATTAAAATCTTTTCAATGACTTGTTCATCTTGTTTTTTATTTTTTTTATTGAAAACTACCATCTTATGATTGAAATTCTTTTCTGTTTTTTTGGGTTATTTTTGAATTTTTAGGAATTATTTTAAGTTTTTGAATGCAAAAAACAAAAACTGCATTATCCTATCAATCAAGTAATCCAAACTAACTTCAAAAAAAAAAAAAAATGTTATCCGAAATAACAATTTCAAATTTAAATAGTAGATGTATCTGCACTTAATGGGTAGTAACTAGTTTTCAACCAACAGTTGTTGGTTCATCAGATGATCCCATGCACAGAATTGATATCGTAGTGAGAGGGAAATTTCATCATTTGGCTTCTAGAATACCAAATTTCAAAACTGAAGAATTAAGACTAAAATAATGAGACATCATTGAACCTGAAAATAACTTATCTACAAGGCAAACACCGCAACCGAGTTTGAAAAAAAAAAAAAAAAGAGAGAGAAGAGACTAAGAAGTATAATTCAGCACCGACGGCCACAACCATCCTCTAATAAGTGGGAAAACAATGACCGAACGCCCACAACCTATCCGCCTGCATGTCAACCAGACTACATTGCCAAGCAAACAATGATTCTACATTCTAAACAATAACCAATGTTACAATATGCCACCAGAATTTGATCCATCAACCCAACAAAAATTTTTGATCTGAACACAAATCCAGCGTCAACCGCCCATATCTGATTGTGGCCGCTCCAATGGCATGATTGAGGCTGTTCCAATGACTCGATCTGAAACCAGTGGAAGCAATAAATGAACTCCTCTAAAGCTATTCTCTTTGATTCAGCTTCTGTTAGATCTACTTCTATCCAATGAAATGCGTGAATCCAAAGTTGCCAGGACTTGGGGCATTGACATTCCACCAGATACTACAATTTCTGCAATTAAAGAACAAATTAATCTTGGCATCTTAAATTTAGATTGGGAGGATAAAGGATTTGGAAATATTCTGTTTCCAGTATCTTTCCAAAGAGAAATAAACAAACGTTGGACAGTCACTACTCACTAAGTACCCCTAAACTGCAAAAAAAGAGCCACGCTTTTACATAAAATATCTGTTCTATGCCACTACAAAAGTGATGATTCTCATGCACTTAATGAAGACACGGCTTTAGTCAGCAGCAGTCTTTATGACATGCAGAAAGATCACAAGTGCATAGCTGATAAAAACAATTATTTTCACAAAAGAGGTTAAATAGTTGAATACTCACCAATGCCTTCCCGAACCGAAAGATTGGGTCTGATAATATCCTTGGTATTAACCAGGAATATATCACCAATATACAAATGATTTGTGGGAACATAAACACAGCAGAGTTCCTCTTCCCCAGAATAGTTCTGCATTCAAGAATATGCATCAGATGAGCAAAAATCACCCGACTACTTAAAAAAACTTAGCCTCACAAAGCAGGTTTCAGAACCAATGGATGCACCCTCAATTATTATTATTTTTTTAAATGACCTCATATGGCAAGCAGAGATGAAATCAAAGATTTACAGGAGAGAATCACCAAAAATTGATACATACAAAGGTCAACTGGTCAAGAATATTTTATAAATTCAGTGCCCTCCAACATAGTTATGAAATGAAGGCCCTGATATCTTAAATAACCATCAAACATTCAAAAAAAAAAGTATCCCCATAAACATAATGATAAACTGTTATTTCAAGATTCTGTATTTAAATTCATTCCTAGTTATTAAGTCTACCATACCAACACAGATAGTGCATACAGTTGATATGGAGCCATGATCATAACACTGCAGAAATAACATTCCATACCTGGAGAATGACAGATGAAGTGATGAATCCAAATGCATATTCACCAATGCGTGGATGCCTTATAATGGCTACTTCCTTGAATGCCTGTGTGTTTTGGTCTGAATCAACAAAGAGACATGTAATGTGAATGTCATTCATGCATAGCCCATTCAATGAAAACACAAGGAATAAGCTAAAAAACACACCTGGCGATATGGCCGCACTAATTTGCTTGGAAGCATTGTAGATATGGCGCACAAATGGCATCCTTTTGATAAACCACTCCCCAAGACCCAGGACAGAAGCTCCCAACCAAGATGACATGAATACCCCAACCAAGAAAATAAATGTCATGGAAGTTATGAACCCAAGTCCTAACCAATGCAAAAAGACAAGCCAACTCATCAAAATGACATGTGGAAACAGTCAACCTAGGGGAAAATGTCAAGCATAATACAAGTAAAAAAAAATACCATTGAAGAAAAAATAATTACTGTAAAAAAGCAATATTTTGTGGCCTAGGTGCATATATGCATGTTAATTGTTATTAAGTTAGGAAAGAACTATTGACTCTAGAAAGACATAGCACATAAAGCAACAAATATTTACTACAAAAGATCAAATGACTTAAGCATATGATCACATCAGATTTCCCAACAACAAACGACCTCATAGTCTATGGCTCTGTTTTAATTCACTTTGCACTCTTAATATCCACAAATTGTGAAATGAAATGAATATCAAGAAATACATCTAAGGTGTGAATTAGTAATATCATATCAATGTCAATTTTAAGTATGTCTCGCATCGGAGTTAATAATCATAGCTGATCCATCATTCTATGTAACAGCAGCCACTAAGAAAAGCAGCTTAAGATTATATAGCAACCTCTTAAATGAGCAAAATACGCATAGCTCTTATCTCACTCACGACCATCTCCTATAAAGACTTCCTTGTACATGTTATAATAATGTGAGTCCAAATCTACATAAAAAGATTTTAGTCACTGAACTCTGAAACTGCAGGGAAAAAAAGTTGTGGAACACAGTATGCATGATAATACTGAAAATAACTGTACACAGATGATAAAATTAAAAAAGTTGTGGCAGTGTTATTGCAAGTAGCAGCCTCCAATGCTCCAGCAACTGAAGAAACTAAAGTAATTAGCATCTAAGTAACTGGTGTATCATTCTACAATAAAGAAAACTGATTTTTTGACAAGGGCCTTGTACTCTCCTGGCCAAATATTCCATATTATTGTGCCAAAGTAGTTGCCTGAGAAACAACAAAGGATTTATATTATATATATTACATGTTTGAGATGCTCGAAAAACAATGCTTACCAAATATATCAATTCCAAGTTGAGCATAAATTGGAGAGAAAAAACTATCGACAAAGTGAATAAACCACCATGTTATGTAGAAAGTGACAGCAATTGGGAATAGGATTACACTGCAAAAATTGAAAAAAGAAAAAAAAAACAAGAAGAGTAAGCAGAACCGATAACAGCATAAAACATTATAAGATGACTTTGTCCATTCTCCATCATCACTAGTATAAGTATAATCAGATTTGCATTAATTTCTTACATTATTCCAATGTCATGGAACTTCTCACTTTATCTTGCAAAATTCAGTAAAACTGAAAAAAAAAAATTGGTTTTATCTTTTACATTTTTAAGTGGCAGCAGTGAAAGACCAATAACCAACCAATTTATCCAGTCACTTGGTTCCTCACAATCAATAGCAAGAACAACATAATACCATGGAAACTGAAAGTCATGTTAGTATAGTCATATGGTGTGGGTTGGTTTGGAGAGAGGTAGGGAGCTTTACTTTTGACACAACATCTTCGATGCTATATGAAAACTCAAGCACCGATCAAAGTGTGTGCCTATGCAAAAACAAGATACAGCTAGATAAACATCTGAGAGCGACAAGGATTGAACAAAAATACAGAATACACGCATGCTAAAGGAAAAAGTTACACACCATCCAGTCATAAACTTCTTTGAAGCCCAGCTCCTCACAACTTTGTAAAATGTCTACACAGACAAAAATGCAATACAGGAAATGTCAGATAGCAAACAAACATAATAGGCAGCAATATCATTGCTTTAATTTGGAGATTTGCATTGACAAACTATGTCGTCTTCTTCTTCTTCTCCTCAAGAAGTTTCAAACTTTCAGCACATAAACAAAAAGATGTACAATTTATCTGAATTCAATCATTTGTGAGAATAATTGAATTCTAGGAAAATCATGTCAGTTTGGATATAATTTCATTTCTATCGAAATGCCTTATCGAAGTTGAAAAAGATGAATTCCAGTTTATGAACTTTCCAACATGAGAACTGACTAAATAGAATTCAAATCAATTCAATTCAATTCTCGCATTTTTATACTTTCTAAAGACTGAATTATGGAAACTTCATCATTAATTGGAACTTGTTTTTATAGTTATCCTTTAAAATACAATGAAATTCATCAAATCTTCAAGCAACTTATCCAGTTTAATACCTCATTAAGCTCTAATCTCAAGTCAAGACGTCGCGATCAATCGAAAATACTAACAAAAAAATTTCAAAAACCCTAACAATGACGAAGAAAAGAGATAAATACATCTATGTATGCATATCTTCACCTCGCGTCCTGAATGATGCGAAGAAGAGGAAGAAGAAGAAGACGGTTTAGATTCGCCATCAACGTCACCGGAATCCGCAACAGGGATAAGAAGTTCACGATCTCTCTCGCGTTCTCTTGCACTGGCCATCCCGATCGCCGATTTCTCATCTCCCATGACTCAAACGACACCGTTTTTTTAATTCAAAGCAGACCGTCGAAGACCTTCTCCGGCTATGGCTATCTATCAGTGTGTTGAAATTTTTTATTTATTTTCCAGGTGAGCAAGAGAAGAAAAATGTAGTAATAATTTTAATTTTGGTTTTGAGCTTGAGAATTATTTGTATTTTATGTACAGTTTATATTAATTAATTTATTTATTAATACGCCGCTAATTTTTATTTAAGAGACGGATTATTCAAAGTTTAATGATAAGTCTGCTCTGCTGCTTGTACAGTTACAGGTGGAGTGGTTGACTAGCTGCAATTGGATGCCAGCGTATCTATAGCCTACAACTGGACACATCTATAATACCAGAAAATGAAATTAAGCTAGTTCAATTTCAAATTAAAAAAAAAAAATTAAGCTAGTTTTATAATAATAATAAAAAATTTATAGTATTATTATTATAAAATGATAAATTTACTATCCTTATGGTGTTGTCTAATTTAAATTAGATTCGTTAGAATTATGTAAATTCTGAATACTGATGGTATATAAAAAATAATAATAAATTTATATTAGTACCTAAAAATAAATAAATTTATACTAGTACCATTTTAGAAACTTTAATTTACAGTTTATAATTTTTATATTATAAAATAATATATTCATTTTTTTAGATGAAAAAAGATAGACGAAAATTAAATTCTCAACCTATTAATATTTTTAAAGAAATTATATTAGTTTATTAGATTACTCAGCTTCGACCGATATTTAATTAGTTAACTTAATATATATATATATTGTTTTGGCCAATTAAAAATTAAGCATGAGAAGAGAGAACAAGAATTCGTACCAATCTCCAATTATATTCATAAGGTTTTGACTATTAAATCAAAGTAACAAAAGCTTAAAAAAAAAAAAGGAATATAATTGCCTTCATCTCCAAGTATTGTACTAATTTTATTGTCTTTTGTTAAAAAAATTAAAAGTGTTATTCGTTGATCAATAATGATTTGTGAAATATATTATTGGTTCTTTTCAATATTGGTGAGAGATTTTAGTTTTAGTAATTGTAAATTCTAAAGTTTTTATTTTTTAAAATTGGAGTTATTTAAAAAGCTTAAATTGTTATTTGTTTTTTTTTTTTTAATTTTATGGATTAAATAATGAAAGAAGGCATAAGGACTTCAATTGAAATGAAGTCTAAATGGCATGTAAAGGTTGTTTTAGGAGTAATTTAATGAGTAATTACAATCAATAATAATATTTGATGAAATGAAAATGCATTTGAATTTCTGTAAAGAGGCCATGGATTTGGAACTTGGAAATTTCCTAGGACGATGTCGAGACGAGAGATTGGGCCTGGGTCAATTATGGGCCATATACATAATAATATAATGGAAGACGATTTTTCATTTTGAAAAGTTGTAATGATTTGAACAAAGTAGGAGAATGTTGAAGATTTGTTAAAAGAAAACAAAAGAATGTTGAAAAATCATCTATGACAATAGGGACTTGGTAAATGACAATCCCACAAGCCACTATTGGTTTGATTTGATCCCATGACTAATTCCATTCGGACAAGAAGTGTATTAATGGTATCAAATTTCTTTAAGAAAGAAAGTGCCAATAATTTAAAATTTAAAAGAAAAATTTAGATATTTTAAATGTAAATATTCACTTAATTGTAAAAATGGTATACCAATTTATTTTTTTTATTAATAGGCATTTCTCTCCTTTTTAAATTAAATAAAAATAAGTTTAATAAATTGATGACGGTATAATTTGAATCCTCCATTTTAATACGTTTTTTAAGAGGAATTATCATTTGATTATTTATTCACTTGCTAGATAAAATAATAATTTAATATTAATAAATAGATATTTTACTAATATTAGATTATTTGTATATTTATTGTAATAAATACATCTATAAAAAATATAAGAATTATCCAAAAAAATCAATTTATTATCAATTTAGAACTATTATTTGCATTTAAGAGGGATTTAATACGTAATCAACTTATTATCCTTGCAAGAGAATATTTTCTTCTTAGTAAGTCGATGCACCAAATCATGATTTGCACTTTTTTTAATTATCTACATCTAAAGTTGGCTAACTTCCAATTAATTTGGTTAGATTCTAATAGAATTACAAAAATAATAAAAAAAATTAATAACTAATTTAATATGACTATATATATAAAAATTTCAATCTATAACAATTAATTTAACGTAATTATATATATTAAAATTTAAATTCGTAACAATTAATTTAATACAACTATATATATTAAAAATCAGATTTTTTTTAAAGGGTAGAGATTTTTGCACTCCTTCTCTTGATAATTGCACTCCATTTTGACTTTATTAATAATATAAATAACTTAGTTACCCTTAATTTCTAATGATTATATACCTTTCACAACAATTAATATTAAATACAAAATTATTTAATTATTCATACATAATAAAAATCCAATAATTTTAATATAAATAATTTACTTCGATTTAATAGTTTTTATA
>CATIWK010133254.1:0-11811 GCA_949634005.1 Mallotus japonicus | reverse complement strand
GTCATTAATTGATTATGGTAAGAAAGCAAGCAGAATTTTGAAAAGGTTTCTCCCAAATCTCAAGCGATTGCTTCTCTCCAATGCTCACTTCTTTCTTATTTTTAGGGACCAAAGAAGGTTGAGATGGGGAAATTCCACGCTTTTAAGAAGCGAAGTAGTTATCTGGAATGTGGTAAATTTTGGGTCTTAGGACGGCAACAGAAATATAATATGCCATCTGAATGTAGGGAGCAGACTTACTTGGTGTGTGATTTGGTTTATGGTATGTGAACCATGCTTGTTCGGGTCGTTATCTCTGTATACAAGAAATTTCACTTCTAGAACAAATGTATCCCTTTAACTGCATAAATTTAAAAGTGAAAGGGAGCACCAGATTTCTTTTTCTGTATTTAACATTAACATTACTCCAGAAGACTTTCCACTTTCCTTGGTTTCTTGGGTTAAGAAGACATGAAAAATTTATATTTTCAATATTTTCAATCAATATTTATATTTATTATGTGTTTATCAGCTCACAATAATGGGACCCACCAATATGACACAATCTTAATTCTTCATAGCTGGTGTGTGCAATATATAATATATAAATAAAAAGTATAAATCAGCCATTCATATTGCACACGTAACTCTGTTATCCTCTTCAGAACTTTATTGTTGTCTTCTTTTTCTCCTCTGATTTCTCTAATCTCATAAATCTTGTCCATTTTTCTTTCTTTTTCTTCATTGCCTTCTCCATCATCAAAATCTCATTACTTTTTTTTTCATTCCATGACCTTTTCATTAAAAGAACACCTACAATGAAATTGCTAATATTAGACGGGATCCCTTGCTTTGGCAATTTTAGAAAGTGTTCCAAGGCATTCCCAGGGTTTGGATGCAGACTCTAGAATGCAAAACCATGGCGGTTGGACCAAGTCAGGTAACTATGAGCAATAATTTGGGACCTTTTTTTAAGATTTTTAAGAATCCATAGGCCTCACAAAACCAATTGACTGGGAACTGGGGTCACAAACGGGTCGCCGCACCCAACTCCAGAATCCACAAGCCCGCATCCAACTCCAAGTCTTAAACACGAATCCATATTAAGTGTAACTGGGCTTAGACCAGTTAAGCTTGCCAAATACAAAAAGGCCTCACCCAACGACTCAAACAGGGTCACCAATAGGTCGCCGCACCCAACGACAAGTCTTAAACACGAACCCATGCACATACATGTGAACTTATAAATAAGGTTGAGCCCATCTAACACAACCAATTGGCTTGTGTTAAGGTGCAATCTACATCACTTATAAGTCACTATATTCCTTTTTACTTTTCCAATGTGGGATATATTTTTTCAACAAAGATGAACAAGGAACACAAGGCTAAGGACAAGTTTGAGCAAGAACGATAAAGGGAAGCAAGTCCAAACCAAAACAGCTAACTCCCCAGGTTAGGTTAACTTCTAGGGAAGTTTCCAAAACATGAAAATAGGGACGAAGGCAGTAATTGCTCCTATGGACATATGGACCAGTGACACTGGGAAGGAATTAATGAGAAAAAATTTGAGGAAAAAGCAGAAAAGGTGCTGGAGGAAATGACAGTATCAGAGACTGCCATTCATGCCATCACTGGGGTTCATTATCCACACACAGTGCAAGATCTTTGGAATGTTCATGGGAAAGAGCAAAGGGTATATTAATTAATATGGGAGTATTCATAGTTTAATTGATAGAAAACTAGTTTTTCTGAATTTTATCTTCAAATAGAAAATTGGAAGGTGATATGAAGTAATGATGACTAATGGTGAGAACCCAAGAGTATCTTAGAAGGATTGCTGCATTTAGGCTATCAGTTTTTTTAGCTGGATTTCTTCTTGTTATCCCATGGTGGTTTTGCAGCTGTATTAAGTGTGTGGTTATTCATTGGGATTTCCACCTTGGACTTTACTTTTTAGGTGGAATGGAAAACATATAGAGTGGCATTTAAGTGTCCACAGACAATCAAACAGCTTATTTATCCACAGCCTTCATTGAGTTGGACAGGGGCACTTCAATTTTTTTATTTTTTATTTTTTATTTTTGGCTGAGCTCAAGGATAGATGCTTCTTGGGGGATTGTTGTGACTATGGCAACTTGTGATCCTAGCTCTGTACTCAAGAACAAGTACATGGTCAAAATAGGGGTTTCAGTAGTGTTTAGTTTTCAGCAGTTTATGTTTAGATTTCAATAGGCCCATGGAGTTTCCACAGTCATAAAGGGTGTAATTGAGCCAAGCCAAGCTGAATTGAGCTTTGACTAGCTTTTGCTTAGTTCATTTACCATTGAGCAGAGGTTGAGTCAAGTATCACTATTTCGTTTTCAAGCAAAAGCTACCTGTGAGCTTTTTGAGCCTAAACAATCAATTTACAAAACATAAATTTACAAATTATTCATCCTGAAATTAAAAATTTTTATTTTAGAAATTGTAGGACATCAAGAAATATTATAATTTTATTCTATATAACTTTAGGTGAGATCTATGGCTACTTTGTTCTAAACAAAACTACTATGATTATTTTTATGAAAAATATTTTAAATTAATGAAAAAGTGATAATTTACGAAAATAATAGCAACTTTTCAAATTTGTTTAAAAAAATCTCAACTTCGTAAATAATGTTATTGTGTTTTACAAAACACCAATTTTAAGAAAAAACACTTCTAATTAATAAAGTGTTATTGCTATTAAATCTTTACATAACAAAACTCTTTATAATTATAAAAATTCAATTTTATAAAAAATATGCTTTATTTTCCGCATAGCAACAATTTAATGAAAAAACATATCAAATTAACAGAAAAAACACTTCACATTTTAAAAAAAAAAAAAAAAATTATTATTTTACAAGGAACTAATAACCTCTTCACATTTTTTCATAAATTAAAATAAATTTTCATAAACAAAGTAAGTTATTTTTTGTTTTAAAATAGTCATTATGAAATACCATAAGTTTACATAAATATTTTATAGTTATTATAAGTAAACATATATATTTTACATATTAAATTTAAAATATGAGTACACTAAATTACTATTCAAGCCAGCTCACAAGTTAATGAGCTGAGCTTTGACAGCTCATGCTCTGCTCATTTGTTAAACAGTCCTTAATATACAAACTCAAACAGGCTTTTAACTAACTGAACACCAAGCAAATCATGAGTGGCTCGGCTCATTTACAGCCCTAACAGACCTTAGCATTATAGCTGTATAAAAAGATAGGTTTGATGCTAAATCATTGACTAACCTCGCCAGGACGGAAATAATAGTTTTCTCCAGCCAATTTTGTTGGTGTTGACTGGTAAAAGTTGTAACAAGTCCAGGCAAGCTGCAAATGGGGAAAGAAATACATCAAAGTCCAAAAATTAAGAGATCTCTAAAGAAATTATCAGAGAGTGTTTAAAGGAGATCAGAAAAAAAAATGTGTTAAAAGTATGACCATGGTGCAACACCACAAGATTAATGCTCTTTCAAGTCCTTAGGTGAGATGCACATTCTTAGAGCACCATTGATGCTTTTCAATATTTTTCTAGTAATAAAATTTGGGAGGTATTACTAGCATTTCCATTTATGTTATTAGCACACCCACTATGATAATTGTCACTAATTCATAAGAAAAAGTAGAAAGAATATGATAGAAAATTTTGAATTTTTTTTTTAGTGATAGTGTGTGTGCTATATCGAGGTGTCGTCAACATCTGGCTATAATTTTCTTTTCCATAAATTTATGGTATATTAGATGCCTTATTATTTCCCTAACAATATCAAAGAAATCCAGAAAACCTTGAAAACAATACAAAAATAAATGGAAACAAAGGTCCATGAGACTTGAAGGCAGAAACCACAATGCTATGACCATATTACATCATCATTTGTATTACTATGCATTAAGATTTAACTATAAGCATCTTCAATAAAATCTTTATATGTCACAAAATCTTCATTATAAAGAGTAAATCTAAAAAACAAGATTCCAATGAATACTTTATTCTTTATATTTAAGGTAAACAGTTACTTTATTCCAATGACTCTGTTATTATACTTTATTCCAATGACTCTCTAAATCCACTGACTTTGTTATTATTTTCATTTCTTCTATTAACAATAGATTATGGGGAAAAAAAAAAGTAAATAAAAGAATTAAACTTTAAAGAGTCTATTGGATTCAAATAAAATTTTTTATTCTTTATATTGCAAGATGCTCTTTAAAATAAAGTGCACCTTTGGTGATGCTCTAGTACACAACTTGATAATTTTTCTGCTTTTTCAGTTCACATCAGATAAAAGTGCTAGAACTTTTAAATACCTCAAGCAGGATTTGGACCTACAGCTAAATGCTATTAATAAAGCTCACTGACCAATCGAAGCTACCTAACAGGATAAACAAATTACTTTCATGTATTTCTCTTCAGACTTCTCCCATTTCCATTATAAACTTGAATTCAAAAAAGAAATGTACATAACTTCCCTTATACCATGCAAGGATGGGAATAAATAGGGAAGGGGAGGGAATATAATGGGAATTGGATCTTAAATTATTTGGTTATTGAATTTCTTAGGAGGGAAAAAATGAAAGGGGAATAATTATAAGGGGAAAATAATTACACCTCAAATTCAGTGTAAAATAATTCAACTCCTAAAATACATTAAAACTTAAAATTTTATTTCGTTTCCAAACATTTCTCCTTTTTTTCCTTTACCTTTATTAATTATTTTTAAGTTGCCAAAAGAAAATCTATAGTTTTTCTACCTCTCCCTTCTCTTTTTCCCCCCTGTATCCATGCATAGTGTTAGGCATGCATCTACATTTTGCACTTGGTCACCTCCTATGCTTTCTCTATCCCAGTGTAAGGAAAAACAATTACAAGCTATCTATATTTATATATGTTCATTAAAAAATTTAAAGTCTCAGCAACAAAGATGATGGAAGCAATTGAAAGACTGTTATAAAGCAATGGTTCATACTAAGTTGCTAACGAATGGAGTTACAAACCAAAAGCATGAAATATTGCTTTATATGCACAAATTCTGCAAATAAAAATACCATGTCATGATGTAGAACTTGTACCAGACACTCCACTTTGAAATGTAATATAAATTTAAAATTTTAGACCTAGCTGACTGAAATTATATTCTGAAGGTCACTCCAAGCTCTTGGCCATATTTGCCAAAAGTGTCATGTACATTAAATTGAACCTACATTTTTACACCATCTATCAAGAGACATTGGATGCTTTCAGTTGATTAGTGATGGGCAAACAAATCTCAAATTCTTATGCCAATCTAAAAGGTCAGAAAATTGCCTCTTAAAAACTTCCAAGACAAAGTTCTGAATTAAAATAAAAACAACAACAAAGATCCTTATATTCAAACATGTCAAACCTAGAGATAAGGAGAATGCGCAGCCAATCAAATAAATATATTTTCAAGACTTGGCTTTCATGACAATAAGCATACCTCCTCTGCAAGTGAAAGAAATTTCTGAGAGTCCGCATCCCCATAACCCGATGATCCTAAAGCCAGCATTCCTGGAGCAAAGCATGCCAACTCATCCATCTGCACAATGACCACCATGTGGAATATGGTATTATACTTTTCTTTTGACAAGTACAAAAACATGCAAAAAGGGTGAACCCCATTCACTACTACATTGTTAACGACCACTATAAAATCCAAAATTTACCTTATCTGTCAGCGTTTCTCCACTCTTCTCACAAATGTATGTGAAAGATGATGGTGTTGATTTCCTGACCAAGCCTAGCAGGCCTTTCATTGATTTCTCCCACATTTCTCTGCTTCCAGGATTCCCCATAGGATTTGTGCATTAGAAATTTCCAAAAAAAAAAAAAGCAGTGCATATTGGCACTAAGAAAAAATAGATTATTTCCAAATTAGTTACCAGAGCCAATTCCAATTTCATTCTATGGGACAGGATAAGACGATATTTACTCTAAAAGGAAGCTCATACAGAAGATTTAGACCCTACAAAATAATGAACTAAGCTTTCGTACTTCACTTTCAAATCAGTATAAAAATAAACTAATCAATTAATTATGGAAGCGTGAGCATGACATAGGATGGCTACAGAGGATCATAATAACTTCCATAATTGAAGTAAGCAGCCACAGTAATTTTTTTAAGGGCTTTTCTGAGCATATAAGAAAAGCAAATCCATGTGAAGAATACAACGTGTTTAAAGATTATGGCATTTTCAATAGTGAAAATGGAAATAAAAATAACCAATAAAAATTAGGCTTAAATATGCTTTAGTTTCAGGCCTGCATTATAAATAGCAACTATTCACATCATTATTTGAGAACAGTATAGGAATTTGATGTTGATCGATGTAGAGGCTGATTGGGGTTTTCAATGGAACTTTTTATGATTTGATAAATTAAAAATTCAATCTCCAATTTGTGAAGAATTTTGTAAAATTAAGTTGAAGAGTTAGATTATGTCAAAACTCCAAATGATGTGTTTAGAACTATTTCATAAAATAGCATCAAAGAAATATTTCTCGAACTAGGTTAAGTCTAAGCAGAAAAATATGAAGGATCTAGTAGATTGCGCCATACAACTTTAATAAAGAAAAGATTGAGTTTAACATACAGTTTGCTATGTTTAGAGAGATACTGTGACCATTCACACCATGTAACTTCAACAAGGAAATGATTGAGAATTTTGTCATAGGGAACTCAATGACATTCACAAACAGTTTGCTATTTTTAGAGAGATACTGTAACCATTTAAATGGTAAAAGTTACAACAAAATCCTTAAACTTTTTTCAAAAGAATAAAATCACCTTAAACTTCAAGTTGGATCAATAAAGCCCACAAATTTTACAAAGTGGCTCAAATGAGCCCTTGATTGAACGTTTAGCATAACAGATGTTGAAATCTGATTTTTTTGGGATAACAGAAGGTGCAAAAAGCCCTTAAGTGTTTATATGTACGAAGTAAAATATAAGTGTTTAGTTGTACCAAAACAAAAGAGTAATGACTTTTTTGTACCTTTTATCATCCCACAAATCAGACCTTAACATCTGTTAAGTCGGATATTTGATCAAGGGCTCATTTGAGCCGCTTTTTAAAATTTATGACTCTAATAATCAAACTTGAAGTTTAAGAGGATATTTGTTCTTTCAGAAAAAGTTTAAGGAATTTTTGTTAAACTGATAGGGCATTTAAACCCAAATCTAAAATAAGAAACTCAGAAATCTATTTTTTTTCCCCCAAAAATCTCAGCATAATATAAATAACCCTGAATTATAGAATCAAAATAAAACATTTCAATGTGGAATATTTTGTCGGTTGCGTCCAAATGGTAAAACATTAAGCCTTTATGTATACGCTTATTTTAATAGTCTTACTCGAGGAAAACCAAAGAAATATGTTCAACTTGAGATTTCTCACCTGTAAAATCTCATGGATGAAGATTTGTTTCCTTGAATCCAAACTTTAAGCAAATACTCATAAAAACTGCAATCAAAATTTTCATGTGGATTTTTATTTTTGGGGTTAATGTATACAATAAGAAAAAAACATCATTGATGATAAACTCTGAAGCAACATTAACTTATGAGATTTCAGATTGCCAATACCTGTCACCCATGGCCCCAAAAGTTATGGTTGGTGACGATCTAGTTGCGGTATCAGGACTAATATAAATTGGAAGTAAACCATCATCAGGAAAAGTTTTATTAAGCTCCACAATAACCTTCTCCACCTGAAACATCAATACTCAAACCAACAAATTACATGACTAGCATATATGTTTCTTTCTGTTTAAAAGAATAAACCACACACATTAACCTCTGCATCAAAGATGACGCTTAACACAGATTTACTTTGCAAACAAAAGCATCAACTTTAAGGAATGGAAATATCAAATGACCAACTTTAAAGAAAAAGACAAACACAAGCTACAAAAAACATAAATGGGAGAAAGATACCTTCAGCTGATACTTTGGGTCACCTGTCCTTTGAGAAAGAGCAATGAATTCAAGCTGCTCTGTGCCAGAATCTGCAAGAATGCTGTCACCCTAGAACCCAAAACAAAAATCAAAATCACTGTCTATTCCATCAATGTACTAATTAACAACTAAAGAAAAAAAAATCAATGAGTCAGATGACAGATATTCAAACAGGTGCAAGTATTAGTAAAACATCTAACACATTCCTAAAAAGTACCGGAAAATACATAAAATCGTTTTACTTTATTTTAAAATCATACGCATTCTGGATATATATCAAACAAGCATCGTGGCATCATCATAAGCAGGAGGAGCAACACAATCCTAACAAGCTAGTAAAGATATTAATAAAGAAACCAAATAAATATGATTCGATACATTAATAATCCAAGAAATAGCAAGCCTAGTAAGATAACCAGATTTGATTCCCTCAGGCTACCCAATAATGATATTCTCTTATAATTGCAAAAGAGTGTTCAAGTTATGCAACTATGAGAAGTCAGAAATCCATCCAGCCACAGAAAAGTTCAACTTCATGAGGTTGCTTGGCGGTGTTCCATGGTGGAATGTGCAGGAAATGCAAGTGCGAATACAGGATTTGAGTGCTGGATTTCAGTGCTGGGTTTGCGCAAAAATATTGGATTAGAAATACTCTCACAGTTAGGAATTTCAATCTATCTAGGAGGAATGTGATTCTCTAAATAGAAAAGAATTGTGAGATAAATCACATAGAAAATTATGATTCAATGATTATACCACAGATTTATTGTATTAATTAGTTCAAAGAAAAAAAAATGAGGATGTCATAAGATGGTAAACATGAATATCTTAAAGAAAATAATACCTTAAAAAATGCTTTCACTAATTTGTTAAAAGTTAAAAAAAAAAATTGCAAGGATTTTATAGTAGTATCATATCATCTAAGCAAATCAACTAATGGTAATAATAAAAAGAAACACAGCAGCTCAGACTTTTAGCAGCATTTGGTCATACACCAAACATGCTAATGATCCATCCCTGAGAACATGATATACCAAGTAATATGAGCTCTAAGAAAGTGACAAGAGAAAACATCCCCATAACTCTCCACTAAAATAAAAGGAAGGTGAAAAAAAATTGTAAGCAAAAGAAATAACTATTGCTGATGTCACATTGTAGATAGTTCCAAACAACTAAACATATCATCAAGTGTATGAAGAAACTATAATAAATGCAAATAGAGAAGTCCACTACTTACACCAGTCCATCCAAAATTATGTGCATTTCCATGTGCCAAGTTAATTACGTTATAAGGGATCCCTGTAGGTGTATCCCATGCAGGAAGCAATCTATTTGCAATGTCTTGGGCCTTTTCAAGAAAAATCTGGTCCCCTGAAAGATCATATGCACTGAGCAGCCCACCTACAACTCTGAATACAATTTAAAAAGGTGGTACGCGTAAGAAAATATATTAGTCACTCATTCTACACTCTGAGGCATCATCAAAGTATGCCAGAGGTGCCGACAATTGCTTAACAAAATTAAATGAACAACATATTAAACCTGATAACGCAACCTTATGGTTGTTTCAAACACACTAGCATCATAATCTTTGTTGAAGTCCAACGAGTTTGCAACCCACCTACGAGAATGGCAATTATATCACAAAGGAAAAATCAATGAACATTAACCAAGAAAAGGAATTAGCAACACATTAAGATAAAGCAAGTGATGAAAAACTGGAAAGAAGGTAATATTGCAAGAATAAGAAGACGAAGAACAAAACTATGCATGCACATACAAGCTTGATATCGTCTAATTTTTTGTTCAAGTAACTGTTAGTAAACTAAAACAACCCTGATTAAATTACAGTGAGTTATCAGAAACATGGAACTTATGTCCAAGTGCATTTAACAATTCTTGTAGAAAATTTAACACCATACCCCCATCAATCGTCAGTTTGTTTCATTAACAACTTATGCATAAAGCGGTGTGTGAGGAAAAGTTCTAGTACACTAGTAACATATAGGGCTTGCAATGATAAAGTTCACAAGTTCAAGAGCTGGAAATAGCCATCTCATGCAAAATTGTGTAAGACTTTCTAGAATTTCCTTTAGGTATCCCAACAGCTATCAGCTGCCATTTAAAAAAATATCCAAACACTATATTGTAGTTGTTGTTGGGTACTGAACAGCTGTCAGCTACACCACAACAATTATGCCAAACACCCACCTAGGCATTGTATGATGTAATCACCTTATATTGCTGGATACCTATCCCTCTCTAAAACATATGACTTCTTTCAAATGTTAAGCATAGCTAAATTGTTTCTAATTAAGTTGATATTATTATGAATGTCATAAACTAGATATTTCTTATAAGACAAACAATTGCTTCAAAATTGTATAGTTCCTTGGACATCATAACACAAGAATATATAAACTATTATGAATTGCGACAAAAGTAGAATGCAAAATTTAAATGCATACAGATGCAAGGAACCAAAAGAAAATAAATCTCATATTTAGAAATCAACAGCACTAATATAGGAGAATAAACGCACTCTCTAGCTCTTTGGAACTGCTCATCTAGACCCATTATATATAATGTGTCAAGGCCATCAACTAGAGTTGCTCCAAGACCACCAAAGCTATTAACACCGTTCTTTGTTTGTGGCTGATACAAACAGAAAAAATAAAATTAACATGGTAGCTATACAGCATATACTGTAACATAAAATAACATGACACAACAAGATAGTGCCTGAGAAAAAAAACAAGAATAAAATTTTAAGATATAGATTATGCCTCTATGTGAGACTGGATTGTTTTGGTAGCAAGTACAGAACAAATGTAATCCCGAAAATCTGATAACTAAGGCAATGAAAAACATTCTGGTTTTCTTAGTGGAACTGGAGTTTATTGATGCAGGCTGCATGTCAATTTGTTATTTCATTGAAGCGAGAGACTTCATAGTTTTTCTCATGAAACTAGTGACATTGAAGCTTATATATGAAAGCCGTGAAGATCAAATTCATGGAATGATTATAACAAGCCATAACTATATGGGCGAAAATCATCAACATGTATCATTATAAAAAGTTTCCCGAATCATATGACAAGAAAATTATTAATCATCACTAACCAGCAAATTTAATAAAGAAGAGCCAAAAGGTCAAAATGACTGGCAGCCACATTTTGGCAATTGCTGCCACTTCCAGCCAGTTAAATTGTCAAGCAGATTATAACTACTCCCACATTTACCTTACTGTTTTATGTTGCCCCAAGGGAATATCCAAACCAGTCATAATAATTGTGACTAACTCAGACCCAGTATATATCGGGGCTGAGAGGAAGCCTAAAAATCCATGCCTATCTAAATGGTAAAGTACGACTCCCTAGATTTTCTTGAATCCCAGAAAATGCCTCCAAAGTCCAAACCAGGAGGGAAACATGCGAAAAAGACTAAGAATTTGTTCAGTGTATGACAGAATAGATGGAATCATCAGCAGAAAGGACAGGGAAAATTAAATGATAACAGCCAAATTCCACTGTTTAATTTTCCAAACCAATGCATTTGCAATAGAAGCACTGAGATGTATCTTCAATCCATAAAAGTATGCTCACTTTTCCCTATTACTTATCCTAACATAATCCTTAGAAAATGTTGAGATCTTTGGCAAACAAGGCCCACAACTGATAAATGCTGATTGCACAGCTAATAGGTCTGCAGATTCTTATTTTATATGCCCCATCTTCTTATGTACTAAAATTGCAATGCATTCAAGCTATAAACAGACATTCAATGCTGAAAAAACCCAAGATAAAAGGTGGAAATCATAAA
>CATIWK010133173.1:0-10918 GCA_949634005.1 Mallotus japonicus | reverse complement strand
AGGAAATTATTTTTTGGATTTTTTTAGGAAAAACCTTGAGTGCCACTATTTTGGTGAGATCTCTGTTATTGTATACCTCTAGTATTAATCTAGAGACGACTCTCTCTGTAACTACTATTTTAATAGTGCAAGAATTTCTCGTTGTGTCTCGTGGATGTAGCCCATCATCAAGGATGAACCACGTAAATATTTGTGTCATTTTTCTTTGATCATTTTCTACAGTATTTTATTTTTTGCCTCTGTGTATTATTATTCCTCTGTGCAAAACTTTGATATAGCCATAAATTCCCAACAAGTGGTATCAGAGCTGCTGGTTCTTGTTCTAGAGGCATTATTAAATACTACAACGATGGAGGCTAAGACTAGTAAGATGGTCAGTTTAAATGGCACAAATTACCATATATGGAGAAACAAGATGAAGGATCTCCTATTTGTGACAAAGTCGCATCTCCTGATTTTTGCTACAACAAAACTCGATGGCAAGACGAACGAGGAATGGGCTTTTAAGCATGAGCAAGTGTGTGGCTTCATCTGACAGTTCGTTGAAGACAATGTGTACAACCATATTTGTAACAAGACTCATGCTCGTACATTGAGGAATAAGCTCGAGGAGCTGTATGCTTCAAAGACCGGTAATAACAAATTATTTTTCTGACAAAATTAATGCAGATAAAATATCGAGAATGTTTCTTTATCGCCGATTACTTAAATGAAATGCAAGGGATCCTGGATCAATTGTCGGGAATGGGCATAAACTTTGACAATAAAATTCTTGCTCTTATGGTACTTGCTTCTCTACCAGAGTCATAGGAGATTTTGAAGATTTCACTTACAACTCTGTATGAAACGGTGTAGTGAATATGGAATTTGTCAAAAGTGGTATTCTGAATGAAGAGATAATACGTAGATCAAAGGGTGCCTCTTCAACACAGTCAGATATCCTTATTGTAAATTCCAGGGGGAGGAGCGAGAAAAGAAGTTCAAAGAAAAGAGACAAGAGTAGAGGAAATTCGAATAATTATGCCAATTATGAGTGTCATTACTGCAAAAAGAAAGGCCATATCAAGACGTTTTGTCGAAAGTTCAAGAATGAACAAGAGAAAAGCAAGGGCAAACATGTGAAAAAGGACGACAACAGTGATGATGATGAAGCAAATATCCTCGGAGAATTCTAGATTCTCTATGATGATGATAATGTCAATCTTACAACCCATGAGACTAACTGGGTGATTGATAGTGGTGTTACCGTCCATGCTACATCTCGAAGAGAATTCTTCTCATCCTATATACTCTAAGAGATTGTGGATCTGTCAAGATGGGAAATGGTAATCTAACAAGAGTTGTTGGTGAAGGAGATATGCATTTAGAGACAGAGAATGACATAAGATTAGTCTTGAAGAATGTCAAGCATGGTCCAAATATTCGCTTGAGTTTGATCTCTGCTGGCAAACTTAATGATGAAGGTTTTTGTAACACTTTCTATAACGGCCAATGGAAGCTCTCTAAAGGTTCCTTGGTGGTGGCCAGAGGTAAAAAGTGCTCAGCTCTATATTTTATGCATGCAAACCTCTCTAAAAAAATGGTGAATGCAGGGGAGAAAGACAGTACAGTTGAGTTATAGTATAAAAGATTCGGCCATATAAGTGAGAAAGGGATGACAATGCTGGCTAATAAAAATGTGTTATCTGGAATAGATCTTTCACATTTGGAGAAATACGCCAATTGTCTTGCAGGAAAGCAAAACAAAGTTACTTTCAGGCATTCTCTTCCTTCCATAATGAAGAATGTGCTGGATTTGATTCATTCAGACTTGTGTGGGTAAATGCTAAAGTCACTTGGTGGTTCTCGATACTTTGTGACTTTTATTGATGATCATTGTCGGAAGACGTGGGCATATACCTTGAAGTCAAAAGATCATGTGCTAGATGCCTTCAAGGAATTTCACACCTTGGTGGAGAGATAAACATGCAAGAAGCTAAA
This sequence comes from Mallotus japonicus, assembly GCA_949634005.1. Taxonomy (NCBI): domain Eukaryota; kingdom Viridiplantae; phylum Streptophyta; class Magnoliopsida; order Malpighiales; family Euphorbiaceae; genus Mallotus; species Mallotus japonicus. The sequence goes on along the minus strand of CATIWK010133173.1, from coordinate 8,938 downwards.
GTGCATACGGACAAACAACGGTGGAGAGTATACTGAACCATTTGATGCTTATTGCAAAGAGCATGGTATTCGACATCAGACAACACCTCCAAAGAGGCAGCAATTGAATAGTTTAGCTGAGAGGATGAACAGGACTTTGATGGAGAGAGTTAGATCTCTACTCTCACATTCAAAGTTGCCTAAGACATTTTGGGTGAAGCTCTACTTACAGCAGTGCATGTGCTGAATCTTTCACCATGTGTTCCTCTACAGTCTAACATTTTAGAGAGGGTGTGGTAAGGAAAAGATGTTTCCTATGGTCATCTGCGAATTTTTGGATGCAAAGCCTTTGTGTATATTCCTAAGGATGAAAGGTCCAAGCTTGATGTCAAGATATGGTAGTGTGTATTTATTGGCTATGGTCAAGATCAACTTGGCTATAAATTTTATTATCCAATCCAGAAAAAGCTTGTCAGGAGCCGTGATGTTGTATTTATTAAAGACAAGACAAGTGAGGATATTGCCAAAGTTGAGAAGAACACGCTTAACTCTGATGATAGTTCAAATTTGAAGATAGTTCCTCCAACAACGGTGCCAAGGGAAGTTGGAGATGAAGATGAAACTAATCCGCCAGATGTGGATGATGCAGATGCTTTCGTTGAAATTTTATCTGAAAATGATGATAATGGTGTTCATGATCAACCACCAGCAAATGAGGCTTCTCCAGTGCCACTGACACTACAAGAAAAATGCTTTATAGTGATAGTGGTAAAATGTGGAGTCAGTGGAGTTGCAACTGCTGCCGAGAATGCCAAGTACCTTCAAATTGAGCACCTATACCTAAATGGAGGAATATAAACCATTGGAAAATCATTTTTAGACGATTTTGTTTTAGATAAGAAGGATTTAAAAGGAGACAATTTTTTTATTTTTTTATATTTGTTTTCTTATTTTTATTTATAATATCTAATAATTTATTTAATAATAATTTAAAAAATTTAGTAATTGATATTAAATAATTATATAATATTTATATAGTATTGACATAAGATTCAATTATATGATATTATTAAATAATTAAATAATTAAATAATAATAAATTATAAATATATAATATTAAATAATTATAATTAATTAAAGAATTAATAAATTTGTAAAATTATAACAACAAATTTAATAATAATAAATTTATAGTTATATAATTATTGATTTTATAATTATTGATTTTTATTAATAATAAATTTATTATTTATATATATAATAAATGTCAAAATAAATTTATAAGAAGAAAAATAAAATAACATTTATTATAAATGTTGGTTAATAATAAAAGATACGTGGCAAAATAAACCTAAAAATGATATTTATAATAAATGTCACTCAATATTGATAGAAATGTCACATTAAATATAATATACTGTGATGTTTATAAAAAAAATGTTGTTTTATTATAATTTTACTTTCTTAATAATTTTACTTTATAAAAAAAATGTCACTATAAATCATTTTTCTTGTAGTGTGAAGAGATCTGATAGAACTAGACAACCTTCTACCAGATATCCTAGAAACCAATTTGTGTTACTAACTGACAAGGAAGAGCCAGAAAGCTTTGAAGAAGCTATGAATCATGAATATTAGAAGAAATGGTTTGAAGCCATGCAGGATGAGTTAAAGTCTCTGCATGAGAACAAGACATTTAAGCTGGTGAAGTTGCATGAAGGCAAGAGAGCTTTGAAGAATAAGTGGGTGTTCGAGATTAAGCATAAAGAACACGGTCTCCAGCCACGATTCAAAGGCTAGACTGATTGTAAACGGATTCAACCAAAGAAAGGGTATCGACTTTGATGAGATTTTTTCTCCAATTGTGAAGATGACATCCATTCATACTGTTTTGGGTTTAGCAGCAAGTTTTGATTTGGAGATAGAGCAAATGGATGTTAAAACTACCTTCCATCATAGTGATTTAGAAGAAGAAATATTCATGGAGCAGCTAAAGGGTTTCAAAGTAAAGGGAAAAGAGGACTATATTTGCAAATTGAAGAAAAGCTTGTACGGCTTGAAACAGGCACTGAGACAATGGTATAAGAAGTTTGAATCTGTTATGGGGCCGGGAGCATGGCCACAAGAAGACTACTTTAGACCATTGTGTTTTTGTCCAGAGATTCTTTAATAATGACTTTATTGTGTTGTTTCTCTATGTGGATGACATGTTGATTTTTGGTCAGAATGTTTCCAAAATCAATAGCTTGAAGAAGTAATTGAGTAAGTCTTTACTATGAAAGACTTGGGACCAGCAAAGTAGATTCTTGACATGAAGATTATTAGAGACAGAGGCATCAAGAAATTGTGATTTTCACAAGAGAAGTACATTGAGAAAGTACTTCAAAGGTTCAACATGTACAATGCTAAAGCGGTTAGTTGTCCTCTTGCTAATCACTTTAGATTAACCTATCAGCAAAGCCCTTCTACTAATAAAGAGAAGGAAGAGATGGATACAGTTCCATATGCTTCAACAGTTGGTAGTTTGATGCATGTCATGGTATGTACACAGCCAGATATTGCACACTCAGTTGAAGTTGTGAGTCGATTCCTTTCAAATCTTGAAAAGGAACATTGGGCTGTAGTGAAATGGAGTGGAACGTCCAAAATATGTGTATGTTTTGGAGATGACAAACCCGTATTAGCTGGATACACAGACACAGACGTGGCAGGTGATGTTGACTCAAGAAAGTCCACTTTAGGTTACCTGATTACATTTTCAGGGGGAACTGTATCATGGCAGTCAAAATTATAAAAATGTGTTGTTTTGTTTACCACTAAAGCATAGTTTATCACAGCAACTGAAGCATGTAAAGAATTGCTATGGATGAAAAAGTTCTTAAATGAACTTGGTTTTTAGCAGGACAAATATAGGTTATTTTGTGATAGTCAGAGTGCTATCCACCTTGGTAAGAATTCCTCCTTTCAGTCAAGATCAAAGCACATTGACGTGAGAAGTCACTGGATACGGGATGTATTGGAGAAGAAGCTGTTGCAGCTTGAAAAGATCCACACAGATGAAAATGGATCATACATGCTGACAAAGATTCTACCAAGAGATAAATTTGAGTTATGTCGATTGGTCACTGGAATGGTGACGCCCTCCATGTAGTCGGGAGGGGAGAATTGTTATGTTGGTCCCTCCCACATGAAGGGTCCAATGAAGATTTAGATTAATAATAATAATAATAATAATAATAATAATAATAATAATAATAATAAAAAGAAGTGGCCAATTTGGATTATAATTATTTGCAAGTTGGTTGTCAAAACCAACTTGGCATAGGTTGTTAAAACCAACTTGACTTTGGTTGCTTGCAAGTTGTTTTCAAATGGATTTTGCCAACTTGCTTTGCTTAGCTTTTAAGAGTGTTTTGCCTATAAATAGACAATGCATGGTTCATGACAAGAGAGAGAGAGAGAGGGACATAAAAAGTGAGAGCCACAAGTAAAGAGAGGTGTGAGCTTGTGAGGAGAGCCAAAGCATTTGTGCTTTGATGAAAATTTGAGAGAGAGTTTTAGTGAGTGAGTGACAAGATAGTAAGGAAATTATTTTTTTGGAAAAATCCTTAAGTGCCACTCTTTTGGTGAGATCTCTATTATTTTATATCTCTAGTATTAATTTAAAGACGACTCTCTCTGTATCCACTATTTTAATAGTAGAAGAATTTCTCGTTGTATCCCGTAGATGTAGCCCATCATCAAGGATGAACCACGTAAATATATATGTCATTTTTATTTGATCATTTTCTGTAATATTTTATTTTTACCTCTATATATTATTATTCCTCTGTGTAAAACTTTGATATAACCACAAATCTCCAACATGTCAAAACCTGAGATCTTATGTCCATTCATGAGATTCATTTTAAATTTCTATACAGTACCCAAAAAATAAATCCTTTGAATGTCAAACCTGAGATCTCATGCTTCACGGGACAAAAGTGCTTTCTTATTATTTTTAGTATCTTATTTATCTTATGAATATATAATTTAACTTTTTATTTCTCATAATTTTCAAAAAACAAATAATTGAAAAGAAAAAAAATAATAAATTTTTTTATGACGCTGTATATATAATGATATTTACTATAATAATGAAAGAATATAATATGGATAGAATTTATAATTATAAATAATTAAATTTAAGCAAAAAAATCCCTTTCACCATAACTAAAAAATTCTTTAGTCTATTTTTAAGTCTAAAGATATTTTTTTTTAGTTATTATCATGTAAATATTATTTGCCATGTTGGTCTGTTAAATTTGTTATCGTAATTTAATATGTATATATATATATATATATATTTCAATTGTACTAAATTGAAAAAATAATAAATTATTGAATTACTGAGAAAGAAGAAAAAGCAAAAGGAATAATTCTTCTTATTATAAAAATAATGGTTCAGTATTTTTTTTTATTGATTATGTATAAAATACATGCATAATTTACCAAAGTTTAACTTGCATTAATTTTGTAGATAAAATTAATTTTTAAATATATTACATCTTATAATTAATAATTTAGATTCAAAACTATAAACAAAAAAATAGTAGTTAGAATTATATAGGGAAATTAAAGGGTTAAATATATGGGTGGGTACCTAACTTTGCACTAATTTCATTTTGGGTACTAAACATTAATTGGTTTCATTTCAGGTACCCAACTTTGATTGAAGTCTCGTCCGCTAGTGACCCGGTGGCTGAATGCTAATATGGCAACCAGCAGAGGAATATTCCTTCAATTTTCGCCGCGTCACATAAGCTAAATCAAAATTTTTGACACCTGGATTCCATGTCATCAAAGGGGCCCACATCCTTTTTAACCTAAACCCTAAATGACCCATCTGCTCTCCACTTTAACCTTACTTCACCCCTCTTTTTCACCCAAATCCCTAATTTCACGCTTTCTTTCTCCTAATCTTGAAGAACGTCGCTTTCACCATCGATTCACTATCAACGTCTTTACATCGAGGACATTTTTGTAGGATTAGTAGTCGTCATCAACGCACTGAAGAATGACGGTCGATTGGAGACTAAGATTACGTGGGGAAAGAGCACCGACATATGGTAAGTTACTAAAGTTGTTGAAAATTTTATTACTCCCTCTGTTCCTAAATAATTGTCGTTTAAGAATTCTTCACATAGTTTAAGGAATGTATTTAATATATGTATAAAATATTATACTACCCCTCAACCAATTATTAGTTTTATATAGAGTTCCAAAATGAGTAGATATCTATTCAATTAATTCTCCTATATTAAATAAAGGTGAAATAGAAAAAAAAAAGTAGTTAAAATGCATTGGTAACTTAAAACGACAATTATTTAGGAACAAAATTAAACTTTTAAAACGACAATTATTTAGGAACAGAGGGAGTAATAAAATTTAGAAATTCCCGAACTTAACATATTTTAAAACTATGTAATTTATTTTTATTTTTATTTTCTATTTCATTTAAAATTTTGCTTACAGTATACAAAAAAATAAAACATACCAGGTTTAAAAAAGTTTCTTAGAATTTGAATTCTATTTGTTGTAAGAAAGTGTCAAGTAATTTAACTAATAAAAACTTTAAAATAATTTTTTTTTATAACCAAATTTTGTCCCCCAATCAATGTTTTTATAATTAAAAAATTATCAAAAAAAAACTTAGAAAATGAACTAATTATTGTGCAGATTTACAACTAATATTCTTTTATTTGATTTAATTTCATTAAGGAATTCATTTCATTTCTAAATGAATTTTAAATATAATTCATTTGAACCAAATACATTTCATCAATAAGAACAATTCCATAAAATTAATAAGTTAGAATTGAAAATGAATTTATAAAGTTTTCGTTTAAACCAAACATACTCACTTAAATTTGCAAATGAATTCTATAAAATTTTATGAAAATCATTTGAAACAAACACAAACTTAGATTTAGATTAATTTCATGTATTATAAGTTGAGTTGGTAACTTAAAATCTTTAAATCAACATATATATATATATATATATTGTGTAAGATATAAATTATTATAAAGTGTATTTTCTTTTAGCTTTTAAGCATAAGATGGGAATCCATAGATTTTGTTTTTGATATAAATAGAATTAAAATACATGGATGAATCAAGTGAGAAGCTCTTAGTATATAGTCTCCTTGGTCTTATCCTTTACATATACATGGATAATTAGTTGACAATGAACTCTGTAAATAAGTGCTGTAGAGGATGCTATATTTTGCTTTATCTCAACGGTGATCCAATTTGGACTTGCATTCCTGTTATATTACCAAAAACATTTTTTCCAATTTTATTGTTGTTCTGGAAGATGTGTATATTTGAGTTCCTCCAATAATTATATAGGTTTTGATTGTTTTAAAGGTTAAACTTTTTCAGCATTATATATATGTATAACTTGAATTTGAGACTTTTAAGGAAATTCAATCACTTAAACCAAAACAAATGGTAGTTAGTGATAACAAGGTCAATATGAAATTCTAGGGTCAATGTCCTAATCAATTGCCAACAAGCCGTAGATTTCAGACTTTTAGAAGATCACCTAGCAATGCCTAAACCTTTATTCACTAATCCATTACACAACCCTTAATTTATTCTCTCCACGTCTCCGCTAGCTGAATAATCTCCTAACAACACTCCAGCAGCAACCCACTTCTCCACCCTCCTAAAATATCTCCACGGGTGATAGTTATCTTCATCTATATATAGAATTTCACTCCAAGTTAATAAGGTAATTAGTCTTAATCATAATCCAACATTAATTCTCCTTTGATCATCAACTGATAATGACAAAGGGGGGGTTTGGTTTAACTTTTTGAAAAGTTCAAAACAACTGCTGATTTGAAAAGTTCTATTTTGGAGCTTTTTCCAATCAGCTAAAAGTTGATTTATATTTCTTTTTTGTTTAGACTATTTTACCCTATGAAATTATATTTACAAATAAATTATACCCTTAATGGTCATTTGGCATACAAACAGTAACAGCTAATAAAATTTTACCAAACACTTCATATGTATCAGCTAACAGCTATCAGCAACTGCTATCAACAATCGCTAAACCAAACAGGCCCAAAAGCAACATAAAAATGGAAGCATCAACATATACAATTTTGGGTAAAATTCTAGGAACCAATTTATGAATTAAAATATTACAATTTTTTCACAATAATGTATTTAACACTTTATTATGTTATATTTTTATTAAGAATTTTTTTTTTTTGAACGACAGGGAGGTCAAGGGGAGGGAGGATCGAACCCAAGATCTCAACTTATAATGTTAATCACCTAAGCTACTAGGCTACAAGGGAGAATTTTATTAAGAATTTTACACAATATGTAAACTAGATATTTGAGTTCAACACAAATTTATAAACTTTCTGTGTTCTAATAGTATAATCTTATTTTATGTAACAATCTCTTTGAGATTTATCATCAATTGAACTTGGAGCAAACCTTTCTAATCTCCCCATCGGTCCCAATCTTGACTTCAATGCTACTCATTTTAATCATAGCTTTGGAGAAATCAAAATCAAATCTAATCCCAAGCAAACCTCTAATGGTTCCAGCATATTTCTGAACAACATCACGAGTGGCAGCATCATCCCAAAGTCTTTGATCAGACTCCAAAATTCCATTTCCATCTCTTATATTCTTGAAAAAGCTCACATCGAATTTTGCTTGGCTGTCTTTGTCTAATGCAACCCTTTTTGATCCATCACCATCTTTTGGACAAAGAGCTCTGAGCTGTGCCAAAAATGCCTGGTTTATTGTTGGGTCTGCATTGCCTGTTGTTGTGAAATTGTATAGCCTGTATCTGAAGAACAAGCAGTCTGTTTGACCTATTGTATGTGCCCCTGCCACATAAATGCAACATTTAGGTTTAAACTACATACACTATTTTAGTTGGTTGAAAAACAATTGATTTACAAATTATCTGGAATGGTTTTATAATATCTGTAGTTTTTACGACTTGAACATATTTATTAATATTATTATATTTCTGAAAATAATTTTTTTAATCACTCTATTTTAATTAATTCATTGCTAAACTTTTCAATCACATAATTTAAAAAAAAAAAAAAAGATGTAAAAGAGTTTTTTTTTAACGATAATAAAATGATTTCAATTTGATTTTAGTAATATTAGAATCGCCTTTAATCAGTGATCATGACCAGTAAAGTTTGTAGAATAATAGACATGCTTCATATAACATGTCAGAAATCGAAGCATATTAATCAAGCGAGAACAACTCATACTAGTTGATATCAATTGTTATTATGGTATAATAAAACATTTAAATCAAGACAAGTCATATAAAATGACATATAAATTAAAATATACATCATCATATAATATATATAAATGGAAAAGGAGAAAATACCAACTAAGGTTACGAGATCATGATCATCGAGGCCTTTAGCTGCAAATTTTTGTTTCTGAATGGCGACAGAATCAAGAGGAGAAGGTAAAACGGAGGCTTGAGATGATAAAGAAACTCTTCCATCTCGTCTACCAGTTGGGACTGACCAAGTTGGCCCATCACTCTGAAATAATATTTATATGATTGGAAATTCAATTTATGTGCATGCATGGTTCTTATTTAATCATAACACTACAAGAAATGAAGAGGAGATTTAGTCATTAATTAGTTACCAAGTCTACAGCATCACGGGCAGCTAATGCTAGTATATCTGCACATGAGACTACTCCAGGGCACGACTTTTCTAATTGTGATTTTGCATCATCAATCACTTCAAATCCTCTTAGTCCTAGATTTGGCAATGCATTTCTCTCCGCAGAAGGTCCTGTAATTAGCACTGATCCATCGCAACCCTATAAAATGATACTAAAAGTTAGCAACCACAATTTAAAACTCACTTGTGATGCCATCTGATTGAAAAAAAAAAAAAAAA
>CATIWK010133170.1:0-13363 GCA_949634005.1 Mallotus japonicus | reverse complement strand
AAAAACCAATGGAATTTAATTAAGTTAATAATATTAAAATAAATACTTAAATATCAAATAAATTAATAATGTTAAAATACTCACTTAAACACCAAATAATAAATTTAATCAACAAATAATAAAATTTTAATTTAAATATATTTTATTAACACTGTAAATTCCACAATTAAATATTAAAATTTAAAACAAAAATTCGGGTCTTAACAACATCGTACTCCCATGGCCGTACAAGTAGGATGAATGCTGATTTCAGGTTATGATGATTATAATAATTCAAAAACAACCATAAAAACAACCACAAAAATAATAGTAAAAACAACCATAAAAACCACAAAACAACTGTAAAACAACAAAAAAAACAAGAAAAATAACCGAAAAAACAACCACCAAAAAACCAGGAACCAATAACAACCAAAAAAACAACAGTCAAAATAACTAGAAAAAAAACTGCCAAAATAACCAGAAAAACAATTGTTAAAACAACCAGAAAACAACCGCCAAAACAACTAGAAAAACAACCGTTAAAATAACTAAAAAAACAAATATAAAAACCACTACAAAATATTCTCAAAAAAAAAAACCACTACAAAATAACTTCATAAAAACTGAAAAATAAACCAACCAACAATTAAAAAACTAGAAAAACAATAACTGCACAACAACCTTATAAAATATAAAGTTAAAGAAACCAAAACAACCAAAAATATATAAAAATAATATTATTTTCACCTTCTTAATTTTGCACCCTAACTTTTATAAAAATAAAATAATTATAGAATAATAATAGTAATAATAATAAAAAAATTATAAAGGTGAAAAATAAATTAATAAAAATAAAAAAATAAAAAGAGATAAAAAAAATAACAAAAAAATTTACAACATTACAAATAAAAAGAAAAAGAAAAAAGTAAAAAATCGAAATAAAAATAAAAAATAAATTCCTTCTTCCAAAAAATAACAACAAAGGAAAATTTTTTATAAGAGTGATAAAGTAATAGCTATGTGTCTTTTTTTATATAAATCATGACCAAACTCATGTTAGCATTGGCAAAGTATTATTAAGATGTTGGGTCCGATGCTTTGGGTAGATTTGGCCACGATTCGAAATCGAACGGTTCTGAATTGAAATCGGACGGTTCCAGTTTGAAAGTTTATAGAACCAAACTGGAATCCTACCTTGGACAATTCAGAATCGGTTGGTTCTGGCTTTGGTTCTAAAATTTTTTGACCCTTTTTTATTATATATATATATATGGAAGTTTTATATTACTTTATAGTTATAGACATTTGAATGCCATATTGTTATATTGATACTTGATTATATCTTCTTATTAAAATAATATAGAGTTAAAATTAAAAGAAGATAAATTTCTATTTTTTACAAATAATATACAATTTTTATTTTATCTATATTTATTCTCTAATCTTTTCATTAGATAATCGGTTAGATAGAAAAATAATAAAATCTAACAATTGATATATATATATATATATATACACCGTTGAACCGACAGTTCAAAACCAAAATTGTTGGTTCACAATTCAAAGCACTAAATCGGTCTTCCTTAATTTCGGACCAATTTTAACCGAGCCGGTTCAGAATCCGAACCAACCCGTGGCCACCCTAGCTTTGGGTGTAAGTTTGTGAAAAAAAGGTCAAAAAACCGTAAATTTTGAAGGAAAAAAAATGGTACAAATAAAAGGGATAAATAACCTCACAGTATTTTTAAAAATATTTTGGTCAAACTTGGTGAATTCGGTAATTTTTGCTAAATTAAAAGACAAAGCTTTTGGGCCCTTTTTACAAAAGACTGATCCTGGTTGGGCTACCTGCACAATCAAACAAAATAAAATTGGCAGTGAGCTAATCGTAATGAGTAGCGAGCCGAGACTCATGGGTCAAGACTTGAAAAGAATCTTTAAAAGGAACCCAAGAACGAAGGCAAACAATTTGCCAGAATCTTTGAGCAACTGATTTTAACACAGTTTTTTTTCTTCTGAGTACTCACATCTCTGCAAAGAATGGCAGCAAATTTCTGGACTTCAACTCACTAGTGAGTTGGTGTTTTTTTATTTGATGTTATGGTTTCTGTGTTTTTTTTAATCTGCTTTTTTGTGGGTTTATGTTTTTATTTTTATTTTTTTGGTTGTGCAGCAAGCAGCTTTTGGACCCAGAAGATGTAGATGTGTTGCAGCAACAGGATAAAGACAAGGGCATAACACTTGATGATTTCAAGCTTATCAAGATGCATATGGCCAATTGTACGTTCCTTTTTTTTTTTAATTGTTTTATTTCTTTTATGTTTCTGTTTCATTAGCTTCCATCCATGAAATTTGATATCTTCATTTTGTTGAATTTGGGATTTTTATGAAATTCTCTCATGTGGGTTTGATTTTATTATTTCTCGTTTATTTTTACCATGTGATTGTTGCTGAATTGTGATTCTTTATTGTCTTTGTTTGGCTAATTCTGTTCATAGTACTTTCTGTTGTAGGCATTTTACCTTTTTCTTTGTTGACATGTTCTTTATACTTGTAAATATGAACATATTTCAATAATTCATTGAAATTTGGGCGGTTTAATGAAATCAGTATTTTTTTTTCTTTTTATTTTACCTTAAATGTTGCTAGAATTTTCAAAATATTTGATGGTAGATCCATGTTGAATATGGAAAACATATATATACAAACACACACACATTTTATGAAATTTTGGCAACACCTTGTTTAGTTTTTGGATGTTGGATATCTTTGCATGCCATTTTGCTTGAGTTCCAATTTACACTTAAACCTACTTTCGTCCAAGATTGTTATCTAGTTCTTGACATCCTATGTTGGCCAAATGAATGCACATGAATTAGACAGGTAGTTTTATCTCAATAATTAGTTTCTACATCTGAATTGCCAATATGGACGTGCCTTACCTCACAAATAATTTGCTATTCGTTCTTTGTTCCAGCTACTGTCCATTTTATGTTTTTAATTTTCCCATCTAATCCCTTCTATTTTCTGTTTCTTTCCCTCAGATATCTGTAAATTGGCCCAGCAAGTTAAAGTTAGGCAAAGGTTTGACTTTATTACTCTTATGTTCTGTACTTTTTTTCCATATTTTGTTCTTTGAATTCATTATTACCAAATTATTCTGTATAATTTTGAATTGAAAATAAACTCAACCTTAACTCTGACATCATTAAGATCAGGTATGTGGATTTCTTTTTCTTATTCTGCTTGGCTAGGGCTACATTTCAAATCCATATGAATTTGTGAGTGCATAGAAAAAACAGAAACAAATATTGAACACATATATTATATTGCCTCAAAAAATTGGACAGGGGTGATTTTGATTTTATATGGTGTGGAGATAAACTAATAGCATCTCTAATGCCCTTGTTAACTTTTCAGGGTTGTGGCCACTGCAATTGCATACATGAGACGTGTTTATACCAGGTATTTAAGTAATTTTTTTTTTTAAACATGGGAGAAAAGTACATGGTCATCAACCAAATTTTCAACAGTTATGCTTTACTTCAAACTTCATATGGATCTTGTCCTAGAAGGGATGAACTTCATAAAAAATTTTGATAAAGCTTTCATATAATCTTTTTCTTTTGTTAGTTTTCTTTTAATCATCTGAATTCTCTAAATTTTCAGTAACATATCTTCCACACCCTTGAGTGCAATTTTATACAACAATTTTTGCTTCATAATCATGCATTAAGCTGAAAGCTGCAAGCATCATTGCAGTTGCAAAGGCTGTTTTGTGTCACCTCTTCTTTTCTTCTATCTATCAACTTTCCAACCATTTATTCTGAGTTGTAATCATCTGTCATTAGCTATCTTTATATCATTGGTCATTTCTAATGCCAAATGCAAGCTCACTAGTCTCAGTTTCTCTTGTACTTTCAGAAAGAGTATGTCTGAATATGATCCTCGGCTTGTAGCTCCAACCTGCTTGTACTTGGCAGCAAAAGCAGAAGAGAGCACAGTGCAGGCCAGATCTCTTGCATTTTATATCAGAAAAATATGTAAGTTGCTGCTGATGGACTTAATAGATCAATTATTCAACTTCCCTTATGGTTTGGTTGTTGGTTTTCTATATGTGTAAAAAGTGCTCAAAGTCACCTCCTGCCCTGTAGATTCTGATGAGAAGTACAGGTACGAAATCAAAGACATACTTGAGATGGAAATGAAGATTTTGGAAGCTCTTAACTATTACCTTGTTGTGTTCCATCCTTATCGCTCATTGTCACAGTAAGAACTCTTATATTCTTTACCCTGTTTCCATGCATCTTAGGGTTGGTTTTGCATGGGAACATTTTGCAATACACCGTTGTGCATTTCTAAGATGATAAATGAATGCAAGGAAGTGAAACATATGTGTTGTATAGTTCATTTTGTGTTTGTTAGCATGAAGTTCTATTCTTATACATTTTATTTGAACGAAAGGATAATATTTCTATTTTCATTTTAAATTGAAAAATATTTCATTAGTGAAAATAAAACAAGAACTGTAGGATAAATTGTCCTCATCTTAAAGAACCAGAAATGTATATCAAAAAATTAGAACTAAGGAAGTAGTTCTACTGCCTTCCAATTAGTAAACATGTAATATCCTAAGCCATGTAAAATGAAATGACTGCAGTCAATACAAGTCTAAGGGACTGATGCAGAACAAGTCTGACATTTAAAAGCAAGCTAAACAAATAATATTTTTAATTAATTATAAAAGTTAGTAAAAGTTTGGTTATTTTGCTAAAATTTTATTCCTAACTGAACCAATAGCAGAGGACTGAATTCAGCTAAAAAATGCCAACCATATTGATATAGAATTTTTTGCTATTTCAACATTTGTAAGCTGCATTAGTTTCGTTCATACTAATAAGTTCTTTGCTTTTCTTTCAATTGTAGTTTGTCCTTGCAATATATATCTCAGCATAGATCTTATTTACCAGAAAAATCTTCCTGTTTCTCTTGGGTCTTGACAGGTTTTTGCAAGATGCTGGCATTCATGACCTTAGTATGATTCAATTATGTTGGTAAGCATCTGATGTAGAATTTGTTTTTTCATGTTTTCAAGCAGAGTAATGGAAGAGAAGGGAATAAGAAATGTAGGTGAAATTCACTATCACTATGAGGGAAATGATGAGGGAAGAAAATATGGATTTGAATTCATTATCGATTTGTTCCTGACATGCTTCACCTTAACACTATGCATGGACAGGGGCGGAGCCAGAAAAAAATTTTAAGGGGGGCAAACTTTACTTCATCTTAATATACTAGAAATGTTTCATTTAAAATAAGCTAACAAAATAATATCTCAAAAATACACTAACAATAGTTTAAACTAAAAATAATAATATACCCAAAAAATAACATCAAAGATAATCAAAATCAAAACAAATAATCAAACTATCATGAGCATAAAAAAAAAATCAAATTTAGTTTTCTTCAACGAAATTTTTTTTTTTTTTGAGAAATTTATCTATAATTAAAATCACATAAAAGATAATCTTAAAATCACATAAAAGATAATCAACTATCACAGTATAACAAAAATTATAAATTTAGTTTTTAGCATAATAACTAATGAGTACTTTCCAAAAAAAAAATAAATAAATAATAACTAATGAGCAAATTAAAGGAAAAAATATACATTAAGATTGGACAAACTAAGTATGTGCAATAAAACCAAAAAATTAATTGATTGCATATATAATTGATGAATGGTTGAATGTTATACTAAATTACTACTCTTGTCAAATTGCTTAGTGCATAATAATTAATGAACAAATTAAAGAAAAAATATGGAGGTGAGGTGTGGGTAAGGAAAAAGAAATGAAGAGAGGTGAGGTATGGAGTTTTTGAGAAACCAAGCCAAAAAGTAAAATTTAAAAATAGTGAAAAGAAAAAATAAGAAAAAGTTTTATTATTTGGACTTTCTAAAAGAATTATAATAATAGACTATTAAGTTATTATTATGAATTCACTAAGGGTCTACAAAAAATTTTACATAGTATATTGTTTTGAGAATGACTAACTAAGAGAAAATATATAAATATTATTTTACATATTATTTCCTGAATAATATATATATATATATATAAAATTAAGTGGGGGCAAAATAAAAATAAAAAAACTCATACTATATTAACATTTTTTTATGGGCAGGGGGGGCAAGTGCCCCCATTGCGCGCCCGCACACCCCCCCCCCCTAAATCCACCAGTGTGCATGGATGTAGGTGAAATTAAAGGAAAGGGAAGAGAATATGAGAAATTAGATCTTAAGTTATTTGTGTTAAATTTTTTTAGGAGGGGAATGGAAGGGCAATAATTCCCCCCCTCATATAAGGGGAAAATAGTTACACCCCAAATTCAACTCCTAAAATACACCAACACTTTTATTTTCTTTTCAAACATTTCCCTTTCTTTACCTTCATTAATGATTTTTTAAGTGTTCCTAGACCTGCTTCACTTAGTTCCTGACCCTATTTCTGCCCATCTGCACCATCTTGATTGATTCTCTGAGCTCGCACATATTCTTTCTAGTCATTGCTGAGCCTATGAAAATGGCTGATAAAAAAGAAATGTCAGAAGACCCACAAGATTTGTCATATATCAGTCATCGTGCTGCACATAAGCTTCTTTTAACACTCAAAGAGTGACAAATAATAAATTAATCCTAAATGTTTATTTAAACAAAGAACAAAATAACCACAACTGAACATATGTTGTACACAATTTCTAAGAAAAAAAATGTAGAAGAGTTTCTTTCATAGCTGAGCTGTTAGCATTCTGTACCAATTTTGAGGCAGCTGCCTTTCTGAAGGGGAGAATGATCCTGTTTTTCTAGCATTCCCTTTTGTTCCTTTTTTTTTTCAATTTTACTCTCCAAAGGTTTAAAAAACTTCCGCTGAACCTATTTAGCTGATAAACTTTTTCAACTGCTTGTGGACTCATCATACCTGCATGCTAGATCTTAATTTTGCAAATATTGTTGTTTTTAACATATGTGTTGATATGTATATCCAATAGTCTTATGATCTGTATATTTGATAGTCTTAAATAAAACAAGTATGCTGCAATTTACAGGGGACTTGTGAATGACACCTACAAGATGGACCTAATTCTCATGCATCCGCCACATCTAATTGCTTTAGCTTGCATTTATATTGCTAGTGTGTACAGAGAGAAAGATATAACAGCATGGTTTGAAGAGCTTCATGTTGATATGAATGTGGTGAGTTCATCTTCCTCTCTCTCTCTTTTTTAATTGATCCTTCTTGTTATGAACAAAGATTTGTTTGATATTTGTGGTTATAACTCATGTTGAGAAAAATATAATCTTGTCAATTTAAGGCTACCGAAAGTTGTCGCATAGTAGATTTTGGATATTTGGCATGATTTGGTCATAAACACTTGAATCAGTGATTTTAAACTTTTCTCAAAAAATTTTTAAGAGGGTACCGCAAAAATAAATAAATAATTAAATAAAGGCATTTGCAGCCTTGATGCAAAAAGGCACCAAATATATTGGAACTCGTTGGCAATTTGATCTGTATCAAAAGTTTCCCAATGCACCATTTTGTGATATTGGATGTGATAACCATTTGATCATCTAAACAAACAGTGGATATGTAAACTGTATTGAGAGATGTATAACACATTACATGAATGGAACCCGGAAGTGCTTGTGAAAGAACATGTGTGATAACTTATGATTATGAAACTCCACCGAGTTCCTAACTGGAGTTCTATTTGCTAATATTTACCATGTGATTACATCTATTTGACAGGTGAAAAATATTTCAATGGAGATATTAGATTTCTATGAAGGCCACAGATTGATTACGGAGGAGAGAATTAACATGGCTCTCAACAAACTTGCTTTGAAGCCCTAAACGCTTCTGTAAGTCTGAAAGTTGGAAGTAATCATGCTGCACATTTGCTCCAAATGACCTAGCTTAGAATCTGTCGAGTGAAATTTTGATCCCAAAGTTTAAAGCTTTCAGCTCCTCCGGCAGAAATGGGTTAAGCTGGCCTAGTGGGATCTGTTGGACGTCTTTCGCAGGGCTGCCAGGTTATGCGGACCTGAAATGGTTCACTGTACTGCAGTTGTCCATCTATTCAGAATAACTTCTTCATGTATGTCCACATTGACAGCCTTAAGAATTAAAATGGTGTTGTTTTAACTGAATAATTCATCAGTAAAAGTGTTGCTAACTCATATGAGTGCTGGTGCTGCTATTGTTCTGACCCTTTCTCCAGGATCACATGCTTGATTTTGAACTTACATCTTAGAAGCATGGTATCTTTATGGTGCCTCTTTACTAATTCTGTATCAGTATCAGCTAAGTCAACTAACAGCCTTTTATGTAAGTGCGCAGTTTGTGTCGTCTTCTGACCTCAAACCAACAGATTGCATAAGGAGCATTCAAAAATTATGCAGACCCTATATGTGCAATTCAACAAGATGGAGCATGCTAGAGCTACAAAAATGAAAAAGATAATATAATTGGAAGTGGCAAGGGGACTCCACCATAACAGCATCACTATAATACTTGTCAAAATTTGAATTTGAGCTATAAACTCAACATATAATGATACAACCAGACCCGTCGGATTAAGATTGATGATGAGTTGAAGCAAGTAAATTGAGATTGATGAGTTGCTAGCAGCAGCTGAATCCAAGTAGATTGCCTTTTTTTGTTAACTAACAAATGCAGTAACATCCAAGAAGTAACTAGAAAGTGCTGAAGGGAAACCTGAAACAATCACTTTGAGCAATGGATGCTAGTGCCTGTCTCTTTTCTTAGCCTGCTGCTTCTCTGCACAACACCAAATGAAATAGAGAAGAAGAATTTAGCAAAAGATTAGATAATTTGCAGAATTTGAACAGTAACTATTTACCTAATTTCCTCTTAGCTTCAGATTTGGCAAAAAATTCCTTCCATTCATCAGTTAAGACAAAAATTGGGTCGCAATCCTCTTCCTCTTCATCCTCAAATTCAAATTCATCATGCTCCGGCTCCTCTAAACCCCTAACAATGGAGGAAACATGAAGAAGGATAAGGAAGAAACAGCAGAAAAGAATTATATAAAATGGTGCTGAGTTACTGATTCAAAGAAACAGTGACTTACTGATTCAAAGAAACAGAAGTTTCTTTGTGTAAATGATTCGTCTGCGAGTTCAACTCTTTTTGCAATGAGTTACTGTTGTGTGGCCTACGGAAAATAATGGAGTGGCAGCTACATGGCGGCTGGTGGTGACGGTGGCAACAGCAGAATTGATGGTGGCGATGGTGGCACAAGGGATGGTGGTGGTGGTGGTGGTGATTGCGATTGTGATGGTGGTGGTGGTGGTGGTGGTGACATGGAGAGCATCCTCGAAATCTGAAAGAGGATTCCATTCGAACACTGAAGCAGATGTTTGGGTAGGGTTCAGTCATGTGCTAATTCCGGCCAATTAAACTCAACAGTACAAAACCATAGGCTAAAGTGGCAATTCACCCGTGAGGCCGTGAACTATCATTTAAATTGCTGTTAACTCCAAAATTAACTTCTTTTTTTTTTTTTTGGCTATTTAATCCTCAAACATGAAAAATTGGACAATTAACTACAATATCTCACCAAATATGGAGAGTGCATTACACTCTCTTACATTATAAAAATAAATAAATTTATTATTCACAAAAGTAATTTTCAAAATAATAAACACAAAACCCATCCTTTTTATTCCTTAGAAACTCCCATAGCCTAATATTAACGTTGTCTTCCTCGCTATCATCCACTCTTACACTACCTTCAACCATCTCCACTGGTGTTGCTTTCTTCGCCTTCTTCATCGTTGCCCCTCCTCACCTTCACCAATGATGTTGTTGCTGTTACTACTACTTTTATTTTCGCCTCTAACTCACCACCTCCCATGCTGTGCCTCTGCCGACTCTATCAATGTTGTCTTCGCCTCCTATCCACCACCTCCCATGTTGTCGCCTCTCACCTCAACCAGTGTTGTCTCTAATCCACCTTCACAAGCCCTGCCGTTACCTACCTCCATAAACAATGATCTGTTACTGCTACCTTTTTTTCTTCTTCATTTTCTTAATTAACACTAAACTCAATATACAATTAACATTGTCTGTACTCATCATTAATGGGTAAATCTATTTCGATGGTGGTGATAGGTAGTGGTTAGATTATTATTATTTATAATTATTGAATTGTGAGGGTTGTGCAATTATTAATTGGATAATTTTTTTTCTTTTGTTGATGCTGCTTCATTTCATATAATATTATGAGCTTTCCTCCCTCAGATTTGACCTAGTTTACACTTACCTTCCTCTTGTTTAAAAGTCGAACTTTTACCTCCTTCAACTTTTATTCCGTTAACATTTAATGACTTTCGTTAGGGTTAGACCTTTTTTCCATTAAATACCATATAAAAAGATGGACTAAAATGCCCTTTTAAACAATAAATAACTATAATTAACTATAAAACAATAATAATATTTACAAGACATTTTAATCCTTTATATTTAACAACATTAAATTTTATACATTTCTCAATTAAGTGGTTATTAAAATACTGCCACAAAAGTACATTAAAAAAAAAGAATCATGTGCATTATGGAATATATCATGAGATGATAAGGACATTCAAAATTAATTTTATTTTATTAATTTGATATTATTTTTTGTGTTTATTGTAATTGATTTAAAGACTTGATTGTTAGTGACAATAGATTTATTATAGGCTTAAGTTATTTAGATGGTTCTAATATAAACAATTTCTTTTTGAAATATAATATATAGTTGTTAGCATCTTTTAGTTCATTTTTTTTTTTGTTTTTTTAAATGAGGAATGTATATATTTTATGTTATTAAATATAAAGCACCAAAATATCTTGTGAATATCAATAGTATTTTATAGTTAATTATAGTTTTTATTATTTAGAAGGGCATTTTAGTCTTTTTATATGCCACTTAACGGAAAAAATCGCTTAACTCTAACAGAAGTCCTTAAATGTTAACGAAACAAAAACTGAGGGAGGTAAAAATTCAATTTTGAAACAAGAGGGAGGTAAAGTATAAATTAGGTCAAACCTAAGGCAGGAAAATGTAATTTGCTCTAAAATTATTGTTGAATTTTATGTCTTTTTTTTATTATTGATTTTGTTGGGGATGTTGTTGATGGTGGTAATATTACTTTTAGTGGTGGTGTAGAGCGGTGGCAAATTTGGTGCCAATGATGGTGTTAAATTTGGTAGCAGTAAATTGGTGGTCGTGGCGGTGGTGTAGGGGCAGTGATAGAAATTTTTTCTTTCTTTTTTTCCTGATGCTAGCAATAATTGTTATTAATCAGTGATGTTGATGATGGTGGCGGTGGTGGTGATAGGTAATGGTGGTGTTTGTGCTGATTAGTACGAATAGTTTTGAGGATGATGGTGTTAGATGGTGTAGGTGGCAGTGATCGATGATGATGGTGCAGGTGATGGTAGTGTTGAGTGGTAGAAGCAGCGGTGGTGTTAGGTGCATTTAATAGCGTTTGTTGGTGTTGGATGGTGGAGGTAGTGGTGGCGTTGGATGCAAGTGATGGTGGTGGTAGTGTTGTGTAGTTTTTTTTTTTTTAAAATTAAAATGAAATTTAATTTTAGTAAGAAATTAAAAAAAAATTATCTTCACTTTCTCTAGCATGTGTGTGTAATTCACTTTTTTTAATTTCGGGTCAATAGCTAAAATTTGCATCTTTGAGGGTTAAACAGTCAAAAAAGTTAATTTTGGGACTAATTTCACTTTGAATGATAGTTTTGGGGTGGGGGTGGGGGTGGCGAATTGCCACTTAGCCCAAAACTATTATACTAAGGGTGTGCATTTGTTTGATAAAAAAATAAGGGTGAAAATTGGAATCACAATGAATGATTCTAATTTTTAGTGTTTGTTTAGCTCAAATTTAGTATAGGAATGGAAATCACCATTCTCCTTGTATTAGTAAGAAATGGGTTTTGCTTCCCTTGAGAATCAAGTGAAATCAATTATAAATTGGTCAAATATTTAAATATTAATATATATTTTATAAAATTTATAAATTAAAAAAAATATGTATTAAATGTTTGAATAAATATATTTAATAAAAAATAAATAATTTTTAAAAATTATAATAATATTTTTATTTTACTAGGAATAAATAATATAAATAAATATACATATTATGGTCTTATCGGCTCTCTAACAATTTGCTTTGATTGAGTTACGATTGGTAATCATTAATTTCAAGGACTTAGAATGAATGTGAAGTATAAATTTTGCTAATGCATATGTGAAATGCTGTTTATATAGGTTGGATGAGGTTGCAGGCAATCCATATATACTCATATTGTCACTTTGCTACCGCGCTTGATGATCCATGTTGATAAAGCGACTTAATATAATCGCAACAGATCCTTCTGTACTTGCATCATTTTATATTGAAATCTCCTGGAGCATGCAAGCCACATCTCCCTTGTTATTTTCTCTTTCATATTGGGAATTTTATATTTATTTTTTTTTATGTTTATTCTTTTTTATGTGACTCTCAGGTGCATTCTATGGTTACTTGGGTTTTTACAAAGTAAAATATACTTTGTCAATAATCACCATTGGATGATAAATTACACTTTCATCCTATAGTGATAAAGTCAAAGTAAAATAAAAGTAACCAAAAAGTCAAGTAACCATAGAATTTCCCGTGACTCTCATCAAATTTTTTTGAACTTCAAATTAAATTGTAAAAATTTAAAAATTTTAAAAAATGATTTTTTTAGATTAATTGTGATTTTAATTCCAATCCTATCATATATATATATATACACACAATAATAACTTCCTTATCAAAAAATAATAACCTTAATTAATACTTTTCATTTTTATTAAATTTGTGGTATTCAAATAGTAAACCACCCGTTTGATCTTTATTCTCACCCAAATACTCCCTCCGTCCCATAATATTTGGCAAATTTTCCTTTTATGGATGTCCCAAAACTTTGTCCACTTTCCATTTTAGGATGGAAGTTGATTAAGCAAATGTATATAACACCCTTATTAATTACATTGATAATACCATTAATTTTGACTTTGAATACATATGTTTAATAAATATGGTGAAGTTCCAATGCAATTTTATTTGAATATATTACTCATCACTTTTTTTTTTTTAAACTATCCATCTCCTCTTCTCTAAATTAAACAATGAAAAATCAAAACTTCAAATCTCTCAATACCCCAAATATGAAATTAGAAAATAAGACTAAAAACATGCCAATAATCAAATTAATATTTGTGCTAAGATTAAGCATAATTTCCCTATTTTGGCGGGATTGTTATGGGTTTT
>CATIWK010133167.1:0-13913 GCA_949634005.1 Mallotus japonicus | reverse complement strand
CATAAAATTCATACAAAACATAAATACAAATTTACCAAGGAATTAAAACTTTTTAAAACATAAAGAATTTTTATAAATAATATCTTGATAAAATATTTTTACATACAGTCAAGTACACAACCACTATCAATATCATAACATACTGCAAAAAGTATTTACTACTACTGCAGTGTCTAATAAGTACAAAGAAATGATAGTTTAAAATTTACATAAATTAGCCGGTGAAGAAAGGGTCCGACGGAGAGGATAACTGGAGGAGGTCTGAAGGGATATATCCTGAAAAAATAATTGAGGGGAATCAGACCTCACTGAGTGAATCATTATTATGCATATGCATGCAACCTAAAGGTACAATCACGCAAGCGTCACAATAATATTTATTTATATTTATATTTATTTAATTTATACACGCATTCATACAAATGCTCAAATACATTTCCACACAAATAGGACACAAGTAGAAATGTAGAAAACTGGAGGATCGGAGCAGAACCCTAAGATTTATCGTAACCTCAAATATTGTACCTCACTAGCCAACAGGCTATCTTGTATCCAAAAATATTTCTCTTATCCAATTTGGGTAGTGGACTGGCCCCAAGACCCTGAAAGGTCAACCGAGCCACTGCAGTCGCGCTATCGACATGACTGGCCTTGAGACCCCGTAAGGTCAACCGAGCTACTGCAGCCATATCCCTCTCTATCAAAATTCTCAAAAATCATTTTAACCATAAATTCATGGCATATAATCTCATATCAAATAAAATTCACATCCTACCATCTAACGTATTTGTGCGCACACAGTCCTAGTGTCGCTCACTAGGTAGCATGTTCCACTACTATCCTCCAAAAATAAATATAACATTAAATAATAAATTCATAACAATATATATGAACAACATCCAAATCGATAATACAAAATGCACATTTATGTCATTGAATATATATATATATATATATATATATATAACATTAACACTACAATAATCACAGTTAATAAAAGGGCTAATGAAATCATAGCATATCAACATAAAAATTTGGATGCTGGGTAAGGATTTCTATATGACATGCATACAGATAATAATAACTCACAGGTGGAATGCGCTCCTCGGTACTGACTCAACTGGCCCTGTCTTGGAGGCTTAGCTCTCGGTGTGGCTATAGGGAAAAAATAATAATAAAAATAATTAGGATTAAAATCCTAACCTTATACATTCTAGATTTCTAAGGAAAAACTCGATCTAAGACACGACTCTAGTAACACTCAAAACTTTAACACAAACCGATCTCATGTTTTACGAGAAATCTACTGAAAATTTGGCAGAATATCCTCTGTAAAATGAACATCTCTCTACTAAAAGTAGAATCATTCCTGCAAAAAATCACACTTCCAAAACTATCCACAACTCAACATCTCATGTTAGGCCCTCGAACTACACTTTATGTCCAACCGAGAACCAACACAACAACATATATAAAAACAATATAATTTTTCTCAAATCACTAATATATCATAAAAATTTAGTTAACTAATACTATTTAATTTATTTACATAATAAAAATATAAAGGAAATTTATTTCCAAATAAATAATAAAATTCTAATTTATAAATAAAATTTCGTTAATGGAATCAAATTTCCATTTTTTTACAACTAAATTAGCATTAATTATAAATAACTATTTAAATCACTCAAATATATCATAAAAATAACAAAGGACTCATTTATGCTTGAAAATAATAAATAAATTTATTATTCGTTTATTTTTCCAAAATTACTACTAATTAACTAAAAATTGGAAATTAATTATAAATTATTTTTATACTTTTATTATTTAAAATCAGTCTAAAACAGAATAAATAACAATAAATTTAATTAAAATTCGAATAAATAATAAAATACAATAATTTCTCTAAAAATACATATTAAACATAATCTTTCAAAAATCTTATCTCAAATTCTATACATAATTTCACAAAAATTTCTTCACAAAGTTTACTCTACACAATTAATAGAATTTAATAAAAATATAAAAAAATTTTGGGTCGGGAACAGTAACCCGAACCGGAATAGTAACCCGAAAATTCAACTATCTCAAAAAATTGCAAATCATATATCAAAAGAAAGATCTCAACCTCAATTTCAATAATATACTAACCATTAAGCCTAATTTAGCCTTAATTAAAACTCAATTTAAAGAATTAATCAAAATGACCTAGAATCGAATTACCACAAATTGAGGTGCTTCCCGGAGTTATCCGGTGAAATTGATTGAGGGGTTTTGTTACCCAGGAGTAGAGGAGTTGATCGAGACCAGCGACGGCACCTGGGGTGGCCGGGGGCTGCGTCGACGACCGGTTTCCTTAATGGCTAAGAGAGAAAACGAAAAAGGAGAAAGGGAAGGAGATGGCCGAAGGAAGCAGGGCTGCTGGGAGGCGTCGGCTGTCTCTGGCGGTCGTCGGTGGTGACTGGTGGTGGCTGGCAGTGGCTGGGTGGTGGTGGGTCGGCTACGGGAGAGGAAGAAAGAAAATAAGAAAAAGAAGAAGAAAAGTGACGGGGAGAGAGAAAAAAATGAGTTTTTAAATATATATATATATATATATATATATGTAAAAAGAATATTAAAATAATATTCTTTCCACCATATATCTCTCAATTTTTAATCTCTACGACAAATAATATACACATAATATTTTTAAACATATAATTCCTCCCAAACACACAAATATGAATATTTAATATTTACTCTTAATAATTAATAAAATTTACTTAAATACTCACTTAGTAATAACTTCATAAAGGTAATAATTAACATCCGAAAAATCCATAATTTAATTTAATAATCAAAATACAGATTATAACAATCTTCCCCCCTTATAAAAATTCATCCTCGAATTTTAACAAATAGAAAGAGTACAAGAGTTCATTGAGGAAAAAGATAAGGATATGTCACCCGCATTTCTGCCTCAGTCTCCTACATGTGCTCTTCAACATTGTTGCTCCTCCACAAGACTTTGACCATAGGAGCCTGCTTAGAACACAACTGGCGAACTTGATAATCAACAATCGCAACTAGCTCTTCCTCATACGTCAAATCTTCATTCACCTCCACACTCTGGGGCTGTAAAACATGCGAAGGATCCGAAACATATTTCCTGAGCATCGAAACGTGAAACATTGGATGCACTTAAGATAAATTCGGAGGCAAAGCCAACCGATAGGCAACCATGCCAACTCTCTCCAAAATCTCAAAAGGTCTTATATATCTCAGTGCCAACTTTCCCTTCTTGCCAAATCTCATAACACCCTTCATTGGTGACACCTTCAAGAATACATAATCCCCAACTTGAAATTCCACATCCTTGCGCTTCAGGTCTGCATAACTTTTCTGCCTGCTAGCTCTTGTTTCCAATTTCCTTCTAATCAAAGCAACCTTCTTAGATGCATCCTTAATAATTTTCGGTCCAGTTAATTCTCTTTCTTCAACTTCATCCCAAAACAGAAGGGACCTACACTTTCTTCCATACAAAGCTTCATATGGTGTCATCTCAATACTGCTATGGTAGCTGTTGTTATAAGCAAACTCTACCAATGGCAAATGATCATCCCAATTGCCTCCAATATCTCTTATACACATTCTCAACATATCTTCAAGTGTTTGGATCGTTTTCTCAGACTGACCATCCATCTGAGGATGAAAAGCAGTACTAAAATCGAGCCTGGTACCCATTGCTTCCTGCAACTTCTACCAAAATTGAGAGGTAAACACCGAACCTCTATCAGAAACAATAGAAGCATGCACCCCATGAAGACACATAATGTGCTTGATGTACAATCTAACCAATTTAGCCAATGAATAAGTAGCTTTAATTGGCAGAAAGTGAACTGATTTTGTTAGCCTGTCCACTATCACCCAAATGGAATCATATCCATCCTTTGAACAAGGCAACCCAATCACAAAATCCATGGTGACTCTCTCCTATTTCCACTCAGGAATTGGAAGAGGTTGAAGCTTTCCAGAAGGCTTTTGATGCTCTGCTTTCACTTACTGACACGTCAAACACTTGGAAACAAATTCAGCTACATCTCTCTTCATTCCATCCCACTAATAAAGATCCTTTATGTTGTGGTACATCTTGGTAGAAGCATGATGTATACTGTAGGCTGCATAATGAGCTTCTTCCAAGATCTCTTCTCTCAAGTTGTCCATGTTAGGGACACACAGCCTTCCACTAATCCATAGAACACCTTCATCGTCGAGATTAAAATCAGTGAACTTCCCTTCACGAACTTTCTCCATAAGCTCTACCAAATCAGGATCTCGGCTCTGAGCTGCTTTGATCTTATCCCTCAATATTGATCTAACTCTGAACTGAGCTAACAATCCTCCTAATCTGGTTATCTTCATCATCAACCCTTAGTCCACTAACTTGTGCATCTCTTGGATCAAAGGTCTCCTTTCCACATTAATGTGAGCAAGACTACCCGAGGCCTTCTTACTCAAGGCATCTGCTACCACATTAGAATTGCCTGGATGGTACAAGATGTCACAATCATAATCCTTCAGAAGTTCTAGCCATTTTTTTTGTCTGAGATTCAGATCTCTCTGCTGAAAAATGTACTTCAGACTTTTATGGTTAGTGTAAATTTTACATGTTACCCCGTACAGATAATGCCTCTAAATCTTGACAGTAAAGATAACAGCGGCCATTTCTAGGTCATGAGTAGGATAGTTTTGCTCGTGCTTCTTCAATTTTCTGGAAGCATAAGCCACTACCCTACCATTCTGCCTCAATACACAACCTAGGCTAACTCTGGAAGCATCACAGTACACAGTGAACTTGTTTACTCTATTAGGCAAAGTCAACACTGGAGCTGCAGTCAACTTCTCTTTTAGCAGTTGAAAGCTATTCTCACACGCTTCTAACCACACAAACTTCACATTCTTCTGAGTTAGGCGGGTCATAGGTGCTGTAATCCTTGAGAAATCCTGAATAAACCTCCTATAATACCCTGCCAAACCCAAAAAACTCTTAATCTCTGTGACTGATATCGATCTAGGCCACTCAGATACTGCCTCAATCTTCTGTGGATCAACCTCAATGCCATCCTTAGATACTACATGTCCAAGGAATGCCACACTATCAAGCCAAAAATCACACTTAGAGAACTTAGCATAAAGCTGATGTTCCCTTAGTGTCTGCAACACTATTCTCAAGTGATACACATGCTCTTCCATGCTCTTCGAATACACCAATATGTCATCAATGAATATCACTACAAATTGATCCACAAATGGTCTAAACACCCTATTCATCATATCCATAAAAGCTGCTGGTGTATTGGTTAATCTAAAGGACATCACCACGAACATATAATGGCCATATCTAGTACGGAATGCCATTTTAGGAATGTCGGCTTCTCTGATCCGTAACTGATGATAGCCCGACCTCAAGTCGATCTTAGAGAAAAATTATGCACCCTAAAGCTGATCGAACAAATCATCTATCCTCGGAAGAGGATACTTGTTCTTGACAATCAACTTGTTCAATTCTCTATAATCAATGCATAGTCTAAATGTACTATCCTTCTTCTTGACAAACAACACTAGTGCACCCCAAGGAGAAGTATTGGGTCTAATGAAACCCTTATCTAACAACTTTTGCAACTGCTCCTTCAACTCTTTTAATTCTGCAGAAGCCATCCTATAAGGTGTCATAGAGATAGGAGCTGTGCTTGGAACCACATCAATGCAAAATTCTATCTCTCTATGAGGTGGTAAACCCAGCAATTCATTAGGAAAGACATCAGGAAACTCACATGCTATAGGAACATCTGAAATGGATGTCTGTTCTGCAACTGTGTCCCTGACCAAACTCTTATCACCCATAAACTTGAATTCCTCTTCATCCGAAATTCTGAAAATCACCTCTTTACTACGACAATCCATAGTGGCATAATGCTGAGACAACCAATCCATTCCCAGGATTACATCAAAGTCCATCACATCCAGCAACACCAAGTCTACTGACAACTCTCTGTTTTCTACCAACACAAGACACCTAAGAAGAATAACATCGGTGTCCAATGAATCACTTAGAGGTGTGGCAACTGACAAAGGAATTTCCATCCTCACAGCTTGCCAACCCGATTTCAAAGTAAAAACAGGAGATACAAAGGAATGGGTAGCACCCGGATCAATCAAAACTCTAGCATTAAGATAACATACCGGAAGTGTACCTGCTACGACTGCATTGAATGCCTAAGTATCCTGCTGCATGAGAGTGAAAACACTAGCCTATCATCTGCCTCCCTGCTGACTGGTAGAAGCCTACCCAAATCCTCTAGCACTGCCTTTACCTCCTTTACCTCGAACTTACTGGGCTACGAACTGAGAGGTGCCCTGATACTGGAATGGTAGCTGCTGAAACTGTGCTAGAGTTATACTGGATGTAGAAGGCTAAGGGAACTACTGCTGAAAACCTGAGTGAGGACATGATCTAGCATAATGCCCCGTCTGTTCACATATGAAGCACGCTCCTAGAGCCATATAGCATGATCCCTGATGGACTATGCCATACGTCTGACAAGCACTGGCTGCAGACCCTGTGCTACCATATCCAGAACTCTGACCGCTACTACTACTGGTAGCACCTAAACCAAATCTGACAGGTCTGCAGCCATGTCTACCGCTCTTGTGGACCCTATGCTAAGGTCTCTGGCCCAGCTGTAAAGATCCTCTGGGCTGACTATTAGAGCCTATCTGGAACATCGTATGCTGAGTATTCTGATATCTTCCTGCTCTGGTACCCCCAATCTGATAGAAATCAGGCATCACTTCCTGCCTAATGAGCCTAAGCTTAATCTCTTTGGCTAACTCAGTCACTACCTCAAGAGTTAAGTTTGCAGTAGGCATCCTAGTAAATACAGAACCCAAATCGGTAACATAAGTGGTGACGACAAAGTACTAGTCTCTCATTATATCCTCGGCATATCAGGACAGTTTGAGAAACTCCCTGGTATACTCCTCTACTGACCTATCACCTCTGGAAATGTTAGTCAACCAGAGTCGGTAACTTATCCTCATCGGCTCTAGGCAAAATTGTCTCATGAACTGCTCTCTGAACTGAGCCCAAGTGAGTGCAGTCATATGGGGCTGAATCACCTGAACAAACCAACCCAACGCTGGCCCCTCAACTGATAACTCGATAATAAGTATCCTCTGATACTCGGTGTACGCAATCCGAGTCCTTGACTCAATCGCATGGAGAAAGTCTAGCGGGTCTGAAGTCCCATCAAAAGAAATACTGCAGACTCTAGCATAAAATAATGATGCCTCTAGGTCTGACATACCCTGAAATCCCTGCTGAAATAGAGGCTGGATAGGCTGTACCACCTGGGGTATAGCTGATCCACCCTGCTGAACTCCTGGTGCATAGGCAGCTTCCTCAAAATCCTAGCCTGCAAGTTCATCATCCTGCAACTCTCTCTGTCTACGGTGACCTGCCGCTCCTCTAGGTCTACCTCTACCCCTACCCCTATGCCTAACTGGCGGCACAGGGGGTAGAGCTTTATCCTGGTAAGACTCCTCGTCCTCGGCCTCATCGACTGGTGGAGCGACTCACGCTCTCCTTCTCATTCTAAAAGAAAAGAAATAAAAACACACAATTCAAATAAAAAATAGATATCCTAACGGTTACGCGGAAATCTAAAAGCAAGGAAGACTTTTCAAGGACATAATTGAACCTAATTGTTGCAGTAGTCTTAAAGAAAACTCAAACTCTACCAAACCTAGGTCAACAACACTAAACCTAGGCCCTGATACTAACTTTGTCACGACCCAAACCCAAGAGTCATGACCGGTGCTATATAAAAATTTAGTTTCCGAACAATATAATTTTTCTCAAATCACTAATATATCATAAAAATTTAGTTAACTAATACTATTTAATTTATTTACATAATAAAAATATAAAGGCAATTTGTTTCCAAATAAATAATAAAATTCTAGTTTATAAATAAAATTTCGTTAATGGAATCAAATTTCCATTTTTTTACAACTAAATTAGCATTAATTATAAATAACTATTTAAATCACTCAAATATATCATAAAAATAACAAAGGACTCATTTAAACTTGAAAATAATAAATAAATTTATTATTCGTTTATTTTTCCAAATTACTACTAATTAACTAAAAATTGGAAATTAATTATAAAAATTATTTTTATACTTTTATTATTTAAAATCAGTCTAAAATAGAATAAATAACAATAAATTTAATTAAAATTCGAATAAATAATAAAATACAATAATTTCTCTAAAAATACATATTATACATAATCTTTCAAAAATCTTATCTCAAATTCTATACATAATTTCACAAAATTTTCTTTACAAAGTTTACACTACACAATTAATAGAATTTAATAAAAATATAAAAAAAATTCGGGTCGGGAACAGTACCGGAACATTAACCCGAACCGGAATAGTAACCCGAAAATTCAACTATCTCAAAAAATTGCAAACCATACATCAAAAGAAAGATCTCAACCTCAATTTCAATAATATACTAACCATTAAGCTTAATTTAGCCTAATTAAAACTCAATTTAAAGAATTAATCAAAATGACCTAGAATCGAATTACCTCAAATTAAGGTGCTTTCCGGAGTTACCCAGTGAAATTGATTGAGGGGTTTTGTTACCCAGGAGGAGACGAGTTAATCAAGACCAGTGGCGGCACCTGAGGTGGCCGGAGGCGGCGCAGGCGACCGGTTTCCTTTAATGGCCAAGAGAGAAAACGAAAAAAGAGATGGCCAGAGGAAGGAGGGCTGCTGGGTGGCGACGGCTATCTCTGGCAGTCATCGGTGGTGACTGGTGGTGGCTGGCAGTGGCTGGATGGTGGTGGGTCAGCTACGGGAGAGGAAGAAATAAAATAAGAAGAAGAAGAAGAAGAAAAGTGACGGGGAGAGAGAAAAAAATGAGTTTTTAAATATATATATATATATATATATATATATATATGTAAAAAGAATATTAAAATAATATTCTTTCCACCATATATCTCTCAATTTTTAATCTCTACGACAAATAATATACACATAATATTTTTAAACATATAATTCCTCCCAAATACACAAATATAAATATTTAATATTTATTCTTAATAATTAATAAAATTTACTTAAATATTCACTTATTAATAACTTCATAAAAATAATACTTAACATCCGAAAAATCCATAATTTAATTTAATAATCAAAATATGGGTTATAACAATAAAATATCAATTTGATTGAATTAAATCTTTAAACATTTTAAATATTTCAAAATAATAATTTAACTTAAAATAACTAAATATATATTAATTTAAATGTATCAATTAAATGTTCATTACATTAAAATAAATGATGAAATTTATATTTTATTTAATTAAAAAGTTAATTTTGAATTCTTATTACTTAAATAGTTATTTTACATGCATCAATTGAAAAAATATAAATTAACTAAAAATAAAAAATCACATATTAATTTGTCAAAATTAATAGGACATAATTAAATTACAAAAAAGTTAAAAATTGTGTTTTTTTATAAATAGTCAAAATAATGCATTTTGATGTGGTATTTGCATAAATCAACTCATATTTTTTTAGTGACCAAGTCAACAAGATTATGTCTGATTTTCAACATACATTGAATTACAAAAATTAAAAAGTTAATGAATTATATTATTAAATTTAAGAAGACTTATTGAAATTGGAAAAGCACTTTAAACTCATGAATACATATTTGTTTTAATTTGCCCTTATTTAGCGAGAAAATGCTTCGCTTGCTCTTTCTCGGGTATTGTATTTGCATGCAAATGTGACTCATACAAAGAGGACTACAATCTCATGCACACAGCCGCTGCACAACACCCTTTTTAGTAATTATTTTTATCATCACCTTCTTTTTCTTTTTTTTTTGAATGAAATAAATTCCACTATGGAACCCAGCAATACAAGACCCGCAATAACAGGCAAATAGAAACAAAAACAAAATCAGGGCTGCTAACTATATAAGACAGCCTTAAAGAGATAGCTGAAAAAGCTACCACCAACATCTAAATAACAACACACATGGACCAAAAACATAGACTCAATAATACCCAATAACACAAACAACAGCACTGCAAGCACAAAACTAAAATAATCAACTTAATCAATTAAGTAGTCGTTCCTGAGCAAAGCAAGCAAATCTGATGGCAAATTACTCCAAACATCTCCATTTTGCAGCAGCAAATTTATTTTAGAAAACCAATCTGCTACTTTATTAGCTTCTCTTCTTATAAAAGTAAATGTAGTCCCCAGTTGATTAATATCATCTCCACAGGTCTGCACAATATCTTCAAATATAGTTCTGGTCTCCCACTGCAACATCTTAGTCCCATTTTCCAAAGCCTCTTTCACCATATGAATCACGTCTTCAGCTTCAGATTCAATTGTAACATTCCGAATCTGTTTGGCTTTCACTAAATAACAAGCTGCTCTAATGGCTTCCGCTTCAGCCACCACAGCTGATGAGCATCTTATTTTATTTGCATGAGCATCAATGATTTCACCTAAATGGTTCCGGCAAACAAATGCAATCTGCCCTTCCTTCTTCGCCTTGTCAAAACTAGCATCATAATTGATTTTCACCTGGTCTGCTTGTGGTTTAGACCATCTGGAACTGACTTAGGGCTGCTTACAAACTTCCCTTCGATAGTGCTATATGCTTCCATCCATTCGTTCCACTAATCTTGAATTTTCGGTAACACCATAGAAGGAACATATCTCCTTTTCTGAAAAATCTCTTCATTTCTATGTTTCCAAATTTGCCAATATATTACTGCTAGCAACTCTAACCGGTAATCATCAGGACTTGTGTTCATCAATTTTAATGCATCCTTCCACCAGCTTTTAAAGGAACCCAGATGACGTTCAGAAGGCTTATAGTTCAGAAAAAAACCAAACCAGACTAACGTAGACTTTAGGCATAGAAATAGAGCATGTTCCACTGTTTCTTCCTTCTCATTGCATATCTGACATATTGTCTGGATATTACAACCTCTCTTGCTCAAGTTCACTCCCGTAGCCAAAGAGTTTGTCAAGCACCTCCAAACAAAATATTTTATTTTTGGAGGAATTCTAAGCCACCATACAGCCTGCCACATGCTTCTAGAAACTCCTGAACCATCTCTAATAATTCCTTCTTCCTCACCCAATTGTCTCTCCTTTTTTAGCAATAATAACCAGACTTAACTGTATAGATACCTCTTTTATCGTAATGCCAAATGATTTTATCAACATCACCTCTACCCATAACCGGTATCTACTCAATTGCATCAACTTCAGCAGGAGAAAATAATTGCCTAAGAAGGTTCCCATTCCAATTTCGATGATACGGATTTAACAAGTCTTTCACCAACAAAATTTGACCCCTGTTATGTGCAGCTGATTGAACTGTAAAATAGGGCAAACCTGGAACTCACTTATCTTCCCATACACTAAGTAATTGGCCAGATCAAATATTCCACCTGTAACCCCTTTCAATTACCTCTCGGCCATTTAGTAGACTTTGCCATAACCATGAAGGCCGAGAACCTCTATAGGCATCCAAGAATCATGAAAAGGGAAAGTAAATGCTCTTTAACAATTTAGCTCCCAAAGAGTATGGATTTGTCATGATACGCCAGCTTTGTTTTGCCAACAGTGACTTATTAAAAATCTCCAATTCCTAAAAACCCAAGCCTCCTTCAGCTTTATTCCGTGTTAACTGTTTCCAACCGACCCAGTATATCTTCCTTTTGCTAGGATCTTGAGCCCACCAAAAATTTTTGATTATCTGCTTAATTCTATTTATAGTTGAATTAGGGAGCTTAAATATAGACATTATATATAAAGGGATCGCTTGAATAACTGATTTTATCATTATCTGTGAAAGAGAATTAGCTTTCCATCTGCACTTTTTGCATAAACCGAGTACAAATATAATCACACAATTTTATTTTTGATTTACCGCACTCCATAGGAACTCCAAGATGTTTAGCCAAAGCTCTATCTTTTTTTATGCCCATCATCAACGAAACTTGCTCTCTGATTTCAAAAGGAGTGTTGCTACTAAACAAAATACCAGACTTGCTTAGATTTGGTTTTTACCTCAAAGCCTCACAATACCACTGAATGATCTTTGTAATTTTACTAGCTTCTTCAACAGTTGCTTTACCAAATAGTACTGTATCATCAGCAAACTAGATGTGGGTTAATACTGGACTGCCTCTTTTAATTCGGTAGCCTTTGATACTTCTGTTTCTCTCTTCTTCCATTAACATTCTCGATAAAACATCTGAAATTATGATAAAATATATGGCAAAAGTAGGTCTCCCTACCGCAATCAAGAATACTCTCAAGAGTTCCTTTTCCTCTCTCAAATTTAGAAATGAAATTTTTTAGCTCTAAGACCTCTTTAGAAAGCTTTTGATTTTTATCATTTACTTTCTTGAGTTGATCTTCCAAAGAACTTGAACATTCCAAATCATTTGCAAGTTTATCATTTAACTTAACAAGATTAGAGTAATCACTTTTCAAGTTCTCTAATTCCTTAGATAAGCTAGTAAACTTATATTTATAAAGATTTTTCTTAGAGAGTAAGCGTGTATATTTTTGCAAAAGTTTACTAGCAAAAGAGCATTCATCATCATCATCATTATAATCATTATCATCATCATCATTATCATCATAATCACATTCATCACAAGAAGGATTAAATATAGATGGTATCTCATTTTCGTCTTCAAGATGTATGAAGTAAAGGTTGGCAACTTCTTGTTGTTCCTCCTCTCTTTCAGATTCTGAGGATTCATCCCAAGTAACTTTGAAGGCCTTCCTTTTCTCTTTTATTCCTTTGCCCTTGAATTTGAGTTTAGGGCACTCACTTCGGATGTGTCCCGATTTCTTGCATTCATAGCAAGTAACCTCTTTGGTTTTCTTCTTCTCATCTCCTTCTTATTTCTTGTTGAAGTCTTTTGTTCTTAAGGTGTGTTGTTTTCTCAAGAACATTTTGAATTGTCTTGTGATCAAGGCAACATCATCTTCTTCATCACTAAAGTTTTCAGCATTTTTTTCTTCACTTTCTTCTTATGAAGCTTTCAATGCTATGCTCTTTTTCTTTTCTTCCTTTTCTTCTTGCTCTTCTCCTCTTTGCTTTATTGTAAGCTCATGGGTGAGAAGCTTATCAATAAGCACGTCGGTTGAAAGAGTAGCAAGATCTTGAGCTTCCTCAATTGAAGTAACTCGAGATTCCCAATCCTTCTTAGGTAGGATTCTCAGAACTTTATTGTTTACTTCTTCCTTGGTGAAATGTTTACGAAGTTTCTTGAGGGTGGTGATGAGAGCAGTAAGGTGATTTGTCATTTCGGTGATTATTTCTTGAGGCTTCATTTTGAAAAGTTCATACTCATACATGTGGAGTTGAACCTTTTTGCTTCTTACTTGAATATTACCTTCATAATGGTTTCCAAGGTTTACCACATTTCCTTGGCTAAAGTGCAATGCTGAAGCTTGCCTCCTTCTTCCCTTGACATGGATGAGACTAGAGTGATCATAGCCTTTTTATTTATATGATTTCCTTGTTGTTGAATAGCATTCCAATCATTTCTTGGAATTTTAATTGTAGCTTTGGGTGTTTCCCAACCTAATCGAACAATATCCCAAAGCTTGATGGAATCACAATCAAGGTAGAGTTCCATTTTAAACTTCCAATGAGGGTAATCACTTCCATCAAAGAATGGTCTAAGAGAAGAAATATTTTCACTCCCTATGATCTTGACCTCTAGCAATAAAGTTCCTAGAATTCAAACTCTGATACCAATTGAAAGAACCCTAGAGGGGGGTGAA
>CATIWK010133144.1:0-12870 GCA_949634005.1 Mallotus japonicus | reverse complement strand
CATATGTGTATTCATGCCTTTTGCTATTTTAATTATCAGTAGGGATTTTTATTTTATAATTTAATTCATTCTTTTGAATATGTGATATTAAATATATATTCCATTTGTTACACTTTTCATCCATAGTTATGATTAATCTCATATTTTTGCGTATACTATTGTCTCAATGGGTGAGTAATACATTTGGATTTTGAATTGATACATTTTTAGATTTTGAATCTTATTAATGAACTGATTAATTCACATTTTTCTGCTTAGATTTGGGTTTGACCTTTTATTTATTTTCCTTTTTTTTTTTTTTGTGAACCACCGGTATCTAGAGTCTATTAAATTCTAACTAATCTGATTCGATTTGGGTAGAACCATAAGAACAATAAAGATATTTTCGTTGCTTTTTTATTTTGTATGACTAATTTTTACATTTTAGAGGTGGATTTGATAAATTAAAGTAGGTCTAATTTTATTGTTGCAGGAATGAATGATGAATGGATTGGACTTACATCTTACAC
The DNA here is from genome assembly GCA_949634005.1 of Mallotus japonicus. NCBI lineage: Eukaryota > Viridiplantae > Streptophyta > Magnoliopsida > Malpighiales > Euphorbiaceae > Mallotus > Mallotus japonicus. Next base: position 12,361 of record CATIWK010133144.1, on the reverse strand, counting down.
TGTTATTTGATTTTTTTTTTACCAAGTACAAATTTTGGGAAGGGGTTGAACCCAATATCTCATAATGTCCGTGAGAGCGCTTGGCCTAATGCGTGGACTTACATTGTCATTTGATTGGATTTATATGCTATTTTAATCTTTTTCTAGAATGAATTGTAATCGTTTTTCCCCTCTTTTGTCTCTTATTTTGTTTGGGTTATAATTTTTTTTCCCACCCTTCTTTATACGTTTGGTAATTCTTGGCTGGCGTGATAAGTACAGTATTATTACTGCTAGTGAAATATCTTTAGAGTGTGTTTGGATGCAAGCATTTGATTTGAAATCTTAGATTTCAAATATTAAATTTCAAATATAAGGATTTTCAAATAACATGTAGTTACATGTCATTTCAAATCCTCATTAAATGAGCTATTAAATTCTTTATGGATTTGTTTCAAATCCTCATGGATACAAATCCATGTAGTTCCCAAACAAGAAATTTAATTAAAATCCAAATTCATGCTCAAATCTCTTGCCTCCAAACATAGCATTAATGTTATCTCCTTCTTAATTGATAGTTTCCTATATTTAGGCTCCGTTTAATTGCGGAAAATATTTTTTCGAAAAATATTTTTCCTTATTTTTTAATGTTTGGATTACAAAAGAAAATAAGTCAAAGAAAATAAATATTTAGTCAACGGAAAATAAAAAATGATTTCTCATTTCAATGATTGAAAATCATTTTTCAATGCTTAAAAATAAGAGAAATTTACCTATAATGCTCATCTTTTTATTTTCTCCTCTTTTTTTATTTTCATTTTATCATTATTTTGTTCATTTTCTCCTCATTTTCTCTTTTTTTTTTATCTTCTCTTATTTTTTTCTCCTTTCTCTTATTTTTTAATTTTCTCCTCATTTTTACATTTTATCCTTCTTTTTTATTTTTATTTTCTCATTTTTTTTGTCTTATCTCCTTCTTTTATTTGTTCACTCTTTTTTTATTTTTTCATTTTTCCCTCTCATCCAATTCTTTTTTCCTTTCATTTTTTTTGTATAGATTAATTATCATATAGATTTTACAGAAAATTACATAAATGTACATGTTTTAGGCTTCAGTTTTCATTAAAATGTCCCTTTTTTTCATTAATTACATGAGTGCCTTTTTTATTTTCAGGAGTGCCATTTGTTTTATTTTTTTTTTCGTTTTTGCCCCTTTTGTATTCTTCTTGTTCCTTCATTATTTTTTATTTTTCTCTATTATCATTATTTTTTAAAATTTTAAATTTTTGTTTATTTTTTCTCTTTTTTATTTATTTTTTCTTATTCTCGGTTATCCTTATTTTTTCATTTTTTTATTTTATCCTTATATTTATTTTTTAATTTTTCTCTTATTTATTTATTTTTATTTTTTTCTTATTTTCTATTATCCTTATTTTTTCAAATTTTTTTATTTTTTCCTTATTTTTTTATTTTTTTTATTCTTAGTTTTTGTTTTGGGTATTAATATATATAGGCCGTGTGCTCTATTTTAGAGATTATAATTAACATATTTAAATTATATAACTCATGTTAGTTTTAATAAATAATTAAAATTTTTAGATATCCTAAAAAAATATTTTGAAATATAAATTTGTATGTATATATATATATATATATATATATATAAGACTAATATTATTTTATTCATTTTGTACACGAGAAATAAAACTAAAATAAAAAATATTTCAAGTTTCATGCATTTGAAAAAAAATGGACAGTTGGATTTAAATTAATTGATATGCATATATCAATTATTTTAATTAATTGAATACAATTATATTTGAAATTTATTACTCAAGGCCAACTATTTCTTTGATAATTTTTCTAACAATATATACTTTATCAAATTATCATATTTAGATATTGTTGTGAGTTTCAGATATTTTTTTGAGTTTCCGATGTTGTTTTAAGTTTCAAATACTGTTTTGAGTTTCAGATACTAATAATATTCAGAAAATATACTTTTGGTTGAAGGAAAATATTTAAATAATATTCCGATAATATACTGATTTTAATATCAGATATGATTTTGAAGTTTCATATACATATAATATTCAGATAGTATACTGTATTTATGAGTTTGAGATATTGTTTTTTAATTTTCAATATACATATAATATTCAGAAAATATATTGTTTTTAAGTATCATTCTTTATTACTTCTTAAGCTTGTTGTGTAACAAAAATTTTAATTAATAATTTTTGTTAATTTTTTTAACACAGTTGGAAAATAAAGACCCAACTTTTAATTATTTAACACAAAAATACTCCATTTTTCTATTAATTTATACATCTTTAACTTGTAAATCAAAGAAGCCACTTTGATGGAAAATGTAAATAAAAAATACTCCCTTTTTCTATTAAGGAAAATGTTACATGTTGCAAGTAGCGACATGTACAGTTCCGTCACTACTCACGACATGTACCATGTTGCCCCAATTTGTGTGTTTTTTCATATAAATTACATTAAAAATAATTTTTAATCAAAAAATTCTTTACAAACTTGACGTGTTTAAATCATAGCACGACGGTCACTTAGTTCATTTTAGGTTTTAGATTCCATCATTTTAATTAATTTTTAAATTTTCAAAAAAATAAAAATTATAAAAAAATTTAATTAAAAAATTATTTACAAGTTATAGGTGTTTAAATCATGGCATGATGGGTTCGCTTAGTTCATTTTAGGTTTTAGATTCCCTCATTTTAATTAATTTTTAAAAAATTTTGAGTTTTCGATACTGTTTTGAGTTTCAGATACTATTTTGAGTTTCATATACAAATAATATACAAAAAATATACTTTTAGTTGGAGAGAATTATTTGAATAGTATTCCGATAATATACTGGTTTTAGTATTGGATACAATTTTGAAGTTTTACATACATATAATATTCAGATAATATACTGTATTTATGAATTTGAGATATTTTTTTAATTTTTAGCTACTGTTATATGTTTCGGATACTGTTTTGAGTTTCAGATACTTTAATATTCAGATAATATTCGGATAATATACTTATAATATTCAGATATATCAATAGATGAATTAAGTTAGAGTAATAAACATTCAACACTCTTCCAGATTTTTTTTTTGGGTAAGCAACAAAAAATAAACGCATTTACATGTATATAGATTTGGTTTACAGTTAACTCTAAAATGTCTAAAGTGTATATAGATTTTGTTTACAGTTAACTCCAAAATGTCTAAACATTCAACACTCTTTTTTATTTTTATTTTCTTCTTATATTTTTGCATTCTCTTATTTTCTCCTTTCCCTTTTTTTATTTTTATTTTTTATTTTATTCTTTTCTATAGATTAATTATCATATAGATTTTATATCAATATATCAGGTCCAATATAAAAAGATAATTTGAAAAAAATATACCTTAGATCCATTACAAAGAGATAATTTGAATAATAAAAAATGTTGATGTCATAAAGGATGATATTTTTCAATTATTTTCTAATGTTGCAGACAAATATCGGAAAATATTTTCTCTCACCAAAAATAAAATATTTTCCGCAAACAAATGGAGCCGTAATAAGGGAATAATTAAAAAATAGATAATTGTAATAGGAAGAATATCAATGAAATTCAACCCAAAGGTTGGGCAGACTCGATATGCATATCCAATTTTTGAACCAAGTCTCTAACGTGTAGGTTACTGAACCTCGAAGAAATCTAATTGCGACAATAAAACAATGATCCTGGTTATTAGCAAGTGGTGACTTTTAAAAATACCAATTTTAAGACTCTATCAATTGATAAACTAGTACTAACATTTTATGAAAAAATATCTATACTTATAAAATTTAATTTCATAAAAATTAGCTTGTTTTTCTATAGACCAATAATTTAATGAAAAATATATCAAGTTATAAAAAAGTCATACACTTATGAAAAATAATGTTATTTCACAAAAAAAATTAAAATTTTCACATTTCTCGTAAATAAAAACAAAATGTCCTAAGTAAAAGTAGGCTATTTTATTTTAAAACAAAGATATCATAAATGCACCAATTAGATTGAACATTCAAATTATCAATACAAGCCTTAATAACAAAAGGGAAAGTGCAATCGTCAGACTTAATGCATCAATTTCAATTATTGAATGTAGATAAAAAAAAAAAGGAAAAATCATACCTAAAAGTTTGATCTCATAGTTAATCTCACTCAAATCCATCAAAAAAAAAAAAATTACTATATAACAAAAACCAGACTTATTCTAAAAGTGTCTAGCAATCTTTCATTCTAATTGATACAATTCAAATTAGAAAATAAAAAGCCAGTTGGATTATCCAAATTCATTACAAACTATATTAGAAACAAACTAAACTTTACCTTCTTCAAATTGTATAAAAGTTCTTCTTATACTGTTATTATTTTACACACTTTCTTATTTTTCCACCTGAATAATTTTAGCCATCTTACCACAACTGATTTTCCTTCTAATTTTTTCCTCTTCTTTTTAATACCAACAAAGCCTTCAACCATTATGCTTTTTTCTTGAGCTAGATGGTGGCTCCCTATTTTTTGTCAACATTATTCAAAATTGAACCAAGTGAACCCAACAATGTCCATTTAATCGAGAGCCCTTGTTAATGTCTACTAGCTAAAAGCTTGTGCCTGAGCAAATGCTTTGCAAATGACATCAAACAAATGATGTACTATAAATTGGAGTTCCGTTCTTTTAATTTCAATTGCCATCAAAATTTTTAAAAATTAAATCTGCAAATTTTTGTACAAATCCTACTCAATTTCAAATTCAAAACACAAACCACCAAAAAAGAATTAGAAAAGTGTCGTTAATTTTGCTGTTGTTGAAGGAAACGAAGCAAAATTGGTGGAATGACAGAAAAGCAGGGTGACATTAAAAGAGAGCTGAGATTAGGTCAGAAAGTGAGAGCTTGACTTAGTGAAGGTAAAGACTTCATCTGCTTTGAGCCAAATCTCTTTTGGAATTTTTCCATTTTTCTGAAATAAATATCTTTGAAGAGAAGGGGATGAGAGGAAGAAAAAAAAAATAAGGAAGGCAGAGGAAAAAAGTAGCCATAACCATTAGCCACTGATTAAGACAATGTCGTTTTAGTAAGAAGATTTTTTCAAAAAAGCGAGAGACAAAATGGTTCCACAGACCATAAAAAGCGAGAGACAAAATGGTTCCATAGTCCACACTTCACATATATGCATTTATGAGCCCCATTTATACATGTGAGATTCAAGCTATAGTTTTTTTTTTTTTTTTTTTAACAGTGTAATGTAACATAAAATATTAAAATTGTGTTTATATGATCTAATTTTCTAACTTTAGAAGTGAAGTTAAATAAAAAAAAATTTTGAGAACCTATGTAAACGTTAGATCAAATATAAAGGGTCTAAATGCACCTTTTCCTCTGCAATTAGTTAGTGTTCGTATTAGTCATCGTTAAGAAGCAAAGAGCAAGCGATTTACCCTAGGAAGAAACCAAAGCGCCGCTATCATTACTGAGCTTATTATAGGCGGCGGCGGCAGCGGCAGCAGCAGCATCATCATCACTAAAGCCATGGGAGACCTCTCGTCGGAGACTAGCTCAAAAGAGGATCAGACGGCCAAAAAGCTTCCGATCCCCGGCAAGAGAAACATACTCATCACCAGCGCCTTGCCTTATGTCAATAACGTACCTCATCTGGGCAATATCATCGGCTGTAATACTCTCCATCCCTCTCCATTTTGTACCAATTAATTTTTTTCTTAAATTGTGTCTTAATTCCTTAAAAAAGCATGAATCGTTGTGTTTGAAGTTTTTGAGTAGCTGTTTTTTTTCTTAATTTTTTTTTGCAAATTGTTGGTAGGTGTATTGAGCGCTGATGTATTTGCTCGTTACTGCCGGCTTCGAGGCTATAATGCCTTATATATATGCGGGACTGATGAGTACGGAACAGCGACGGAAACCAAAGCCATGGAAGAAAATTGCACACCTAAAGAGATTTGTGACAAGTAAATTATTTTTTCCTTTTCATCTGTGAATTTCTTTTTGAGCTATGCTTCGTTTGTTTTGTGTTACATATCCGTAGGTAGCTACTTTGATAGGCATTTTTTTTTTTGGTATCTTAAGTGTTTGCAATTATATGTTAGTTTAGTATGAAATGCATGTTGAATTTTAAGATTTGATGTTTGAAATTAACATTCATCCAGTCTTCGAAACATATCAAAATTAAATTATATTAAATTATTGGATAATTATATTAAATTTATAATTTCCTGGGATTGGGTCGCATTAATGTTATTCTATGCCAATGGACCTTTTTTTTTATATGTGTTGTAATTGGTAATTACATAGTCAACAGTAATTTCAATATGTTAGAAATACTTATTGGTGTGGAGCTTATGCTATTGGCAAAATTATGTATCTGGATGAATCTTGTTTGATGTTTTTCACCTTTATTTTTGGTGGGTAGTGAGTTTTTTTAATCTGATGCTTGTTTAGAAGAATTTTGTTTTTAATTGGGAAAATATTTTAGAATTATATGCAACTTAGTCTTTGTGCTTTTCTAGGTACTATGCAATTCATAGGGAAGTCTATAAATGGTTTAACATAAGTTTTGATGAATTTGGACGGACATCCACGCCACAGCAAACAGAAGTTTGCCAAGCGATTTTTAAGAAGTTGTTAGACAATAATTGGCTTTCTGAGAACGCCATGCAGCAGGTATCAAGTCATGCCATATTTCTCTCTTTATGATATCATTGGACATCTCTCTCTGTGCATCTGTTTATTTGGTTATTGTGCTTATATTATGTCTGTCTTTTGATTTTCTTTATCTTACTTTGTCTTATAAATGTGGTGATCTTGGTTTGTGTTACTAACTCTCACCTTGATTCAGCTTTACTGTGATACATGCAAAAGGTTCTTAGCTGATCGGCTTGTAGAGGGTACTTGTCCAACTGAAGGTTGCAATTATGACTCTGCAAGAGGTGATCAATGTGAACGCTGTGGAAAGCTGTTGAATCCAACTGAGTTAAAAGATCCCAGGTGCAAGGTCTGCTATTTTATTTTATTTTATTCTTTTCTGTCTTTATGTTTCTTAGCCAATCCAACGCATTCATGCCTGTTTGTTTTCCAGTTTCTGGTAGTTGAACTTGTATGTTGCAGCATTGCCATCAGAGAATGTAATAATTTGGTTTCGAAATGCAGCACAACCTAGCACCATGAGCCTAAGTATCATAAGTCTGATGCCATCTAGATTTTTTATGCCTCAGTTCTTGTCTATGGGGAAAGGAATTTTCTGATTCTGGATACGTGCAATGTTGCTCTATACTTCTGTAAATATCTTGGAAGTGGATATAGGTTGAGTTGTTAACCGTTGACTGACTTTAAACTTATTGCACCACTCTTAATATTGGCTAGGCTTATGTGTAATTTGAGGAAACAAATTAACAAATTGACTGCCTGTTGTGACATTTGACACCTTTTCACTTGCAGATATTACATCTTTATTAGACTACTTTCACGATTTTTCATGTTTTAGCCACATGCATGATATATTCTAATGTTTGAATAGGTCTGTCGAAACACTCCACATATTCGTGATACAAATCACTTGTTTCTTGAGCTTCCTCTGTTAAAGGACAAGTTAGTAAACTATATTGAGAACATGTCGGTAGCTGGATCCTGGAGTCAGAATGCTATCCAAGCAACAAATGCATGGTTGAAGGAAGGACTAAAGCAACGATGCATTACTAGAGATCTGAAATGGGGGGTTCCAGTTCCACATGAGAGATTTAAGGACAAGGTTAGACACATATTTCCTACGTTATGTTCACATTTTCTTGAAATCATGCTGTGGTTGAATGATTCTCTTAACCATGTCGAATCAATCATTTTGTTTTTCTTTCTTCTTCTCTCTTTTATTCCCTTGCAAGTAATGATATACATGTGCATGTAATTCATTGCGTTTTTCATTGGTTGATAATGATTATGACATCCAATTACATCATTGTTAGGTATTCTATGTCTGGTTTGATGCGCCTATCGGATATGTCTCCATTACTTCATGCTACACTCCACAATGGGAGAAGTGGTGGAAAAATCCTGAAAATGTGGAGCTTTATCAGTTTATGGGAAAGGATAATGTACCGTTCCACACTGTAAGCGCACTATTCTCCAAGTTTTCATCGGTTATATGCTAATGTGGGTGTATTGAAGTTAAAGCTGGTAACAAAAATACACACTCAATTCTTTTTTTAAATATTTAATGCCCATGCCCCTCAATGGCTAAACCTAAATAATTTTCATATGTAAGAACCTACATAGTTCTTGTTTTTTTGTTTTCCTCACATTTTCTTTTTTGAGTAATAGTTGTAGTTTTATAAAGGCCATTGCATGTTGTAGATTCAACTTCAGAAACCATTGCGGGGCACTAAAATTTTTTAATTGTTCCAAATCTTTATTTTGTTTGAAGGAGTTTTGTTGTTTTTCATTCTCTTCATTTATTATATTTTTATCAAAAATTTTGACTTCCATATTTGATAAGTATTTTTCTGGAGAAGCTTGGGAAGTTCGTTGATGAGATAATACCATGGTGTCACAGTACTATGGATTATAGCCTCTTTAATACCGTGTTCACATATCATTTCAAAATCTCATTTTGCACAACAATTCCTTTCATCTGTCTTGCCATATGCCAATTTTTTTTTTCACCTATTTGAAAAACTTCCTAGTTTTGGAGCCAGTCATATTTTTTTGAAGCAATGCCATTAAAGGAATTAAGAACTGCTGTTGTACTGTGAAGTGCTCCATAATGATGCCCGAAGAGTTTAAGGAATTGCAGCAGTTATTATAGTTATGATTGGGAGGCTATTTTGGCAGACTATTGTTTTTGTCAGCAGATCATCTTGATTTATCAAAATGTAAACATTTATTTATTTGTTTCAGGTGATGTTTCCATCCACACTTCTTGGAACCGGTGAAAATTGGACTTTGATGAAGACTATAAGTGTTACAGAATACTTGAACTATGAAACAGGTTGGTCGAATTACATTATAATGATTTCATCAATATGCAATAGTTGTTGAATTATCTCAAGTGTAGATGAAAAGAAATAATGAGGTTAACATTCATTTTGTAGGAGAAGTGTTATTTTGCATTCTACATCTTGACTTTGTTAATTTCATTCTGCAGGAAAGTTCTCTAAGAGTAAAGGCATAGGAGTTTTTGGTAATGATGCCAAAGATACAAATATCCCTGTTGAAGTGTGGAGATATTACTTATTAACTAACAGGCCAGAGGTAAACTTGTTCCATCTGAAACTATTTTCACTGTTATTAAACATTTCATTTCTTTCTTACAAAATGCCAAATGCCAATTTGGTTGCATTTCTGTTAATTAGGTATCTGATACACTGTTTACATGGTCGGATTTGCAAGCAAAGCTTAACAGTGAGCTGCTCAATAATTTGGGCAACTATATTAATCGAGTTTTGAGTTTTATTGCTAAACCTTCAGGTACATCAGCTGCTTAGGATTGAGCTTAAATTTCTAAAATTGACTGGATAAGCAATTTGTGAGCTATCTAGCATATTCATATGTTGACTAACAGTTTATTCCACAGGCAGTGGTTATGGTTCCATTATTCCAGATGCTCCTAATGCAGAATCACATCCCCGGACAAAGAAATTAGCTGAAGATGTTGGTAAATATATAGGGCAATATTTTGAAGCTATGGAAAAGGTATCGTGTTTCAATAAATGGTGTTACTGGATGCATAATGGTTACTATTTGAATTTTCTCGTGTTTTATCATTACATCTTTTCAGGTTAAATTAAAGCAAGGATTAAAAACTGCAATGAGCATTTCTAGTGAAGGGAATGCATACTTGCAAGTAAGCTTAAAATACTGGCAATCACATTCAGAAGTTTCCTTATATTCAAGTTGTTTTATGGTTCCGCTGTTTTGAGAGGGCACAAGATTGATTTCTGTTCCATTTTCATGTAGGAAACCCAATTCTGGAAGCTTTACAAGGAAGACCAACCTTCATGTAACATAGTTATGAGGACTGCTGCAGGACTTGTATATCTTCTTGCATGTTTGTTGGAACCTTTCATGCCATCTTTTTCTCTTGAGGTAATTTACTTTTCCTGCACATCCACAATTGGTATGAGAGGATATCAAAAATTAATTGGAGCTAAGACGACTTTTTTACTGGTGCATAAGGTTTTAAAGCAGCTTAATTTGCCTCCTGAACAAGCTTCACTTTGTGACGAAAAAGGCGATATTGATAAGGCACTTTGGGAATTCCTACCTCCCAATCATAAAATTGGGACACCAGAGCCATTGTTCAAGGAACTGGTATATCCTCTTATAGCTCATACATACATTATATATATATATTGTATCTGGCTGTGTATGGATAGTTTTTTGCATGTGGATTTCATGTGGTTGTGAGGACGACAGATGGGATGCATAGTTCTGCCTTTATTTTGGTTTGCAAGCTTTTCAAGTAACATTTGTTCATGTGCAGAGAGATGAAGAAGTTGATTTCTTCCGCAAGAAATTTGCTGGAAGTCAAGCTGAGAGGGCAGAAGCTGAAGCAGCACAGGTTGCTCAGAAGATGAGTAAAGCAACAATTTCTGGTTATTAATCTTTCTCATCTTTTCCTCTTCAATCTAACAATTGTAATCTCTATCTCAGGAGCAATTTTTAGTTTTCCCTTAGACTGCTTATTGGGATTGTACATAAGAGTAGCTGGATCATTATTTTTAGACAGTTATTTACGTAAGTGAGATATTTTTTGGGTAATAGATGGTGGTGGAAAGAAGCAACAGACCAAAAAACCTACTGCTCAAGCCAAGTCAAAGAGCAATGTTGAGCCAGAAATCTCCATCACTAGACTTGATATTCGTGTTGGCCTAATTAAGAAAGCTCAGAAGCATCCTGATGCTGATTCTCTTTATGTGGAAGAAATAGATGTGGGAGGAGAGACTAGAACAGTTGTTAGTGGACTTGTCAAGTATATACCTCTAGAAGAGATGCAGGTATTCTTCTCTCTTTTTACAGACCACAATACCATGATTCATTTTTCACTTTCAGAAAGTTCGTTTCTTTGAGGTCGTTAATGATTATGATTACTTCTGCTTTTACAGAATAGAAAGGTCTGTGTACTTTGTAACTTAAAGCCAGCAACCATGAGGGGTATCAAGTCACAAGCTATGGTTCTTGCCGCTTCCAACAGTGACCACACCAAGGTTAGCAAGCCCATGGCTGCATTCCTGATTGTAGGACCAATAGTATGTTACTAAGCTTATGTAGGAATAATATATATATATAGAATAAGAACAATCGGTTTTGATGAAGACAGAAATTACGTACAAAAGAGTAGAGGAAATAAAGGGAAGAGAAAAAGAAAAGAAAATCTCTTACGATCCTCGAATACTGTAACCTCGTCCAATAACTTAAGCCTACACTTATACAAACATACAGGCACATGATAACTATAAATCTGTTAAAAAAGTTTACAAAAGCAAAAATGAAATGTGTCCTAGAAAATGATATGCATAAATTCGATATGCTTCTCAGCAACTTGTTTGCATGTGCAAGGTGTAGGATTGATTTTTGGCACTATATTCTTATATTGTCGTGAGTTTGTAACATCTAGATGTGCTGGTTATGTAATTGATGATTTCGTTATTGGTTATGTATAGTTGCTGACATAATTTTATCAACTCTGGATTCTTCCAGGTCGAGCTGGTTGATCCACCAGAATCTGCAATTGTTGGAGAGAGTGTTACATTTCCTGGGTTTGAAGGTGAGCCAGATGATGTTCTAAACCCGAAGAAGAAAGTCTGGGAGACACTGCAGGTGGATTTCCAAACTAGCACAGACCTAGTAGCCTACTACAAAGATATTCCGTTCACCACATCTGCTGGTGTTTGTAAGGTTGCATCCATTCAAAGTGGTTCAATAAGGTAGACAAAATACCACGGAGAAGTGAAGTTAGAAAATCCCAGATTTTGACCCATTTTTGTCTTAATTGTTTTTCCAGTGGATTTTCTATTTATATGTAAAATGACTTAGTGAGCTGTGTAAAAAATGATCACGCAAAAGCATGAAAGTGGTTTTGCATAATCATAATCATTAAGTTGAATTGGGGAACAAAAAGAAATCTGTATAAACAAGAAGCGTAGAATGCGTTGTCAAATTTTAATTTCACGGTAAAATTAGTTTGATTTGGTGCATGTGTGGATATTTTATTATTGTGCTGTTGATCTCTTTTTATTTGTAAACAATGGCCGTGACTAAAGCCGTTGTACATCCCAGAAAATAAATAAATATATATATATATTAAATCAGGTAAATAAAAAAA
>CATIWK010133140.1:0-23675 GCA_949634005.1 Mallotus japonicus | reverse complement strand
ATCACCTTTATCATTTTAAATTATTCATTTCTGTATTTTTATTTATTTTTATTAATATTCCAGCATTTTTATTATTTTTATATTTTTTTTTACTATCATCTTCATTTATTTATGTATTTATTTCTGCATTTTTGTTATTTTTATTGCCTTTTTGCAATTTTTATTGTATTTATCCCTTTTATGGTAAATTTGGTATTTTTATCATAAAATTTACATTTTTATGGTAAAAATATCACCTTTATCATTTTAAATTATTCATTTCTGTATTTTTATTTATTTTTATTAATATTCCAGCATTTTTATTATTTTTATATCTTTTTTCCTATTTTTGTTGCCCTTATGCTATTTATGGTAAATTTGGTATTTTTATCATAAAGTTCATATTTTTATGGTAAAAATATCACCTTTATCATTTTAATATTTTTATTTATGTCATTTTTATTTATTTGCATATTTATTTTGCATTTTTATAATTTTTATTGTATTTTTGCTATTTTTGTCATGGTTATGCCTTTTATGATAAATTTGGTGTTTTTATCAGAAAGTTCACATTTTTATAGTGAAAATATCATATTTATCATTTTAATTTATTTATTCCTGCATTTTTATTTATTTACATGAATATTTCTGTATTTTTTAATTATTTTTTTGCATTTTTGTTATTTTTATTGTCTTTATGCCTTTTGGGGTAAAGTTGTCATTTTTATCCTAAAGTGGATATTTTTATGGTTGAAATGACACATTTACCACTTTAATTATTTTTAATTCTGCATTTTATTATTTTATCACATTAGTATTTTTTTATTATTTTCATTGCCTCTTTTTGATAAATTTATTATTTTTATCATAAAATCCATATTTTTATGGTGAAAATAATATTTTTATCATCCTTTTTATTATTCCATTTGCATTGTTATTATTTTTATTGCATATTTATTATCCTTATCATTTTTATTGTTTTCTTTGATGAATTTATTATTTTTATCATAAAGTTTATATTTTTATGGTAAGGATAATATCTTTCATCACTTTTATCATTTTATTTGCACTTTTCTATTTTAATTTCTTTATATTTACATCATCATAAAAATCTTATTTTTATAATAAAAATGATGACCTCACACCAAAGTACCCAATTTCTAAAATTTTGCATCATGCTTTTTCATTAGCATCCTTGTTTGTTTATTTACTTAATTATTATCTTTTATTTATTATTTCAATTATGGATAAATGAAATATATAAAATTGCCTTAAACGTGATGTGTGTTGGCATATGCATGAAAGCTAACCTTTGTTTTACAGGTTTATTAGAATAGAATTTTTATTTCCTTTTTTTTTATTTTAATGTAATTAGTAGAATAGGCTTTCTCGAGTCAATGTAATCCTTAATCTCAATTCCCTTTCTTTTTTATTTTGGATGTATTCATTAGAATAGGCTTTTTTATGGGTTGTAATCCTTAATCCCTTTCCTCGTTTTTGCTTTGCTTATTTGCTTGTTTATTTTGATTATTTCTTGCATGCTTGTATGCTACGTGCTACATGCCAACTTGCTTACATGATCACTTATTTGATTGGTGAATGCTTGTTTATTTATTCATTTTGTGATGAATGCTCGTCAATTCAATTATCTCGCATTCCAATTTCCAATTTAAACTGACTAATGATCAAGTGTGGTAAATGCATCATAAAATAAAAACTAGGGTGAAGTAGTGAATAAATAAGCAACATGTATGATAAGAAATAGGATAAGTAACTCCTACCCCCCGAACCTGGATTCTCTGGTTATGGAAGTGGATTTTTAATTCACTTTCTTCCGATTCATGTTGGGTGGCAACTCCAATCTACAAGGCCTATTCAGGCAGACCCTCCCATAAACAATAACACAAAAGCTGATAGATGGTCGTGATTAGTCTGTGTGCCCCGATAAACGTACCAATCATGTTCGGTGACCCGAAAGCGGATGATCACAGAAAGCTTTCTGTTTGTATGAGCATCTGTGTTTCTCAAGGCCTATAGTTCCATGGCATTCTTTTGTTTGGAAAGAATTTCTTCCACCTTCTAGGTTACTGGTTTGTTGGCAAGCAATTATGGGTCAACTTCCAACGGAGGATAATCAATTGAAGAAAGGTCTTTTTTTTGCTTCATGCTACGTATTGTGTACAACTCATACAAAAAATGGTGTTCACTTATTTACTAGTTGTCCTTTTTCAACCTCGATATGGCATGCAATTTCAAGTCTTTTTGGCTGTAAAATTTAGACATTCGACTCTTTGTTAGATCTTTTTTTAGATGCTATGCATCATGGTTTCAGCACAAAAATTGCTTCCCTTTAGTGTTCGGCAATTTTTCATAGTGTTGCGGTGATTTGGAGATTGCGCAACACTGCTATTTTTTATAATGAACCTCCAAATATTCATGTAGCTTTTCGATTAATTTGGACATCAATCAAGGAGACTGATTTTTTTCATATGGGTAAGATGTTCAACTCAGTTGAGGATCTTCGTATTTTAAGACTCTTGAATATTCAGGGTATTCCAGGTCTAGCTCCGAAGATGATTTTTGTTTCGTGGCAGGCCCCTTTCATTCTCTTGGCTCAAAGTGAAAGGAATGCCTGGTACAGCTGGTGCGGGTGGAATTTTCAGAACTTCATATGGTTTTCCTCACTTTACTTTTGCCTTCGGTGTTGGGAATAATTTCACTTTCATTGCTGAAGTTTATGCAGCAATGTATATTGTAGAAGTAGCATAGAATAACGGCTGACATAATATATGGCTTGAATGCGATTCAATGTTGGTTGTGCAATTATTCCTCAAATTATCTAAAGATGTTCCATGGAAGCTACAATAGCAATGGTTTTACTGTTTACATTTGGTTTCTCAAATGAACTTTAAAGTGACTCACATTTTCATGGAAGGAAACTATGTTGTTGATTCTTTAGCAAAGCATGGAGTTCAAAACTCTTCTCTCAAGTGGTGGGATTCTACCCTATCTTTTTGTTCTCAGTTTATTTGTTCTGATTTTAGTAGGCAAGGTTCTTTTCAATTTTGCTAGGCTTTTTTTTTGTTTTCTTCGGATGATCATTGTAATTCTTTTTATTTTTAATTTTATTCTATTGGACTATAGAAATATGATGCTAATGCTAAAAGTGTCTCAACCTAGTTGAGATGCTCAGGTGCGTTTCCTGATTTCTAGACTCCAAATTTTTACTAAAAAAATTTATAAATGTGGATTTTTTATTGACTATTAATTATATTTATGAAACTTGTAGACATTTTTTATTTTTCTTTTGTATTTGTTATTTTTTTTGTATGTTATTAATAAGGAATTTTAACTTTTAGGAATAATTAAAATATGTAAATACTTATTGATGGTAACTTTTCTTTAGATACATAATTTTTTTACTATTTTATACAAAATTAAAATTTATAAAAATTTATATTTGTATATTTGTATATATACTCCTATATCTTTATAATATTTACAAATTTTCTCCATATATTTGCATTTTTCTATTTTTACATATCTAAGTCTGTACAACTTAGGATGAGACTTAACTGTAAATAAAGATTATTTCTAAATTAACCTATTGCTTTGCAAGGATGAAGACAGTAATGCACTTAGTTTGGAATCATTTGCTAAAACTATTTTATTAGTTTTATAGTGAGTAATTAGGAAACTTGACTTCAGCTACAATTAATAATGATATAGTAGTTGGAGATGGACAAAAAAAAAACACTTAGTTAGATCTATGAGAAAGTACATATTTGACTTGTCATAATCTTGCTTTTGGTCATATTTCTCAAAGACTACTGGATTGGAATACTTATTGTTTTATGAATAATAATGGCAACAGAACTGGTCTTTTTTTCACATTTATTAACTAATGGTGTTATCATGCATATAGTAGCCATGCTAATTCCTTATTCTACAAAAGGTATAAATACAATGTATTAGATTATTTCTTCTTATGGTAAGTTTATAACTAAGTCGTCTACTTATAAGATGTTCATAAGAGAATAATGGGATTTGCAAAATGATATGTCAAAATTGATTTAGCATTAGTCTCGCCCCCAATGCATCGAGTCATTTGGTTAGCTTTTAAGGATAAGCTTCCAACTAATGTGAGTGAGTTAAAAAAAAAACATGTACATGTAGATGCATCATGCATTTGATGTTATTATGAAGTTGAGGATATCAGTCATGTGCTCTAGGAGTGTTTCCATTCTTGACTAATTTGGCTAAATCTTATCCAACAAAATATTCAAAACACATAGTTCTCCACTAATAACAATTGGTTGCATATATATATATATATATAACACAAGCAACCTTAGAACAGTGTGCAACCAACTAGCTTAAATAAAGTAAGATAAATTAGGAAAGAGGTGAATTTAATTATTTCAATTTTACTCTTTTTTTTTTTCCTTTTCTCTTTATCACTACTAACTTTATCATCGGAATAGGCATGCCTATTAATGGTCGATGCCCTTTCTACATTATTGCTACCATGTAGGATCCAATAATCACAACTCAAAACCAAGAGTTAATACCCACATATATCTTTAAGGGATCCTACTAAACTTTGTTAATCATTACAAATTGATAATGGTATACTAAACTTTATTAACCATTGTAAATTGATAACGGTATCCTATGGGCTTTTCATTTTTGGATTAGCCATTTAGAGAAACCAAGTAGTTGTACATGCAATTTATAATCACCTATTCAATAGATTTTTTTTTAACTACTAGATTTCATTAAAAAGCACAACAAGTACATAGATTAGGGAATCTCAAATGGAAAACCTAGTCAATGAGGACTCTTATAAATATGGTTAAAAGTACTATAAGACTGGATTACAAATAAAGCAAAAAGATATCGCTGTTGCATTTGGGCTTTAAAAACTACTGGGCTGAGAGCCTAAGACAAGGCTTGAGTTACCAAATTTTGCATTTAGCCTAGTACAATTCTAGGATTTAGAACTGTGCCTGTGAGAAATTGAAATAGTGCTATTTTCGTTCAATAAAATTAACCATTTCCTAATAGCTGGCCTACCATCAGAAAAGTTATAACTTTGGATTTGATAGCTTGATTGAAAGGGGTCAATTTCACATGTACTCATGGGGCTCAAGGAATGAGGGTTACCACAACCCATACCTTATATTTGAACTTCAAGCACCCTAAGCAATTCCATGATGGAGATGATGGAGTTTCCTATTGAGTTTGTGCTTATCTTCCTTATTTTCTTTGTCCAGTTAGAATTAAATCTGATAATTGATCTCTTCAAAGGTTTAGCTCTGATCCATGAACTATAGGCCATATTGTTGAAGACTCTATCAGTGAATTCTTTCTTTGATTTAAAAACTTTGCAATTTCCACAGCTGCAAACTTTTGAGATGTTGGGACCAAAAGTAGGGCTGGCCACGGGCCAGTTTGGGCCCAGAATCGACCCAGTTAAAACTGGAACCGGAACCAGTCAAATTCGAAACCGAAGGAGGAACTGGTTTAGGGCCAGTTCCATTTTCCATGGAACCAGAACTGCTAGTTTTGAATTGGAATTTTTTTTAATAAAAAGAAATTTACCTTATTGAATCGGCCGAATTGGAATCAGCCTTGAACCGAGGTGGAAGCCGATTCTGGTTCGGTTCTACCTTAGGTTGAACCATGAACTGCAGCCACCCCTATCTCTTTAGGATGACTTGGTGCTTGAACCGATGGGTGTGGGTGTCAGTCAGTTGATGGAGAAGATTCCATAAGAGAGTGAATTGATTGAGGGAGTGTGGAGTTTGTGATTAAACTAGTGTTGAAGAGATAATAGTAAACTGGATGAGGACATATTCGTGAAGATGGTGGTGGTGTTGGTGGTTGGATTCAGGGGTAAATACAACACTATATAAGTGAGTATAGTAGTGGTGTTGGTTAGGTGGATAAAGTGGTGCAGCAACTAGGTGATTATAGTAGCCACGATGGTGAGGTGGGACAAATGAAGAAGCTTTTATCTCTTCAACAGTGAACACGATGAAACAAAATAGTAAACGTTGCACCACTATAAGAGCTTTAGCATAGTAAAGCACTAGCATTGTTACCAATCAAAGATGCAAATGATGATTGCTTCTAATGGGAAACCAATAGAGTTAATGATATAAAAATCCATTCTAATATAATTTAGAAGGTTGTGTGGTTAATAAAGACAAAGGTATCCTTTGTATTTCTATACGAAAATTATTTTTGAGATAGAATTTAAACAAACCATAACTTATTATAATGTGAGGTTTATTATTATTTATAATTTGTATGTGCGCGTGTGTGTATATATTGATAGGATAATGATACAGCAATTGTATTTTACTTAGAACTCTATCAGTTTATACTTCAAGTCATGTACAACTCTATGTATATATTACACTCATCAGTCATAATAAAAATCATCAGAGTTCATTCTCTCATAGTTGTCTCATGGTATCAGAGATAAAATTAGTTTAATAACCCTCTGACTCCATGGCTGAAAACACAAGCTCAAGTATAGCCATTACTCCTATAATACAAAACTCGCAAAACTCATCTATTCACACTCTCCCAAAAGTTGCTCACCAGCTACCTGTCAAGCTTACCTCTACAAACTATTTGTTATGGAGAGCTCAACTGCTGCCATTACTTTACAACTATGATCTTGCGAGTCATACCGATGGCTCTCTCTCTTCTCCTTCAAAAGCACTTGAAAACGGCTAACCCAACTTTGCTTATCAGTTGTGGTTTTGACAAGATCAACTTATCCTGAGTTGGATTATTGGTTCCATCTCGGAAGCTTTTATCCCTCAGATTGTAGGCGCACAAACAGCTAAACAAGCGTGGGATAAACTTGCAAGTTCCTATGCTATTGGTTCCAAGTCCTAAGCCAGAATAATTAAATCCAAATTTTTGTCTCACACAAGACTCAACAGAATCCATTATGTAATATGCACACCGCGCCAAGGCCATGTTTGACTAGCTTACTGCACTTAATAATCCAGCATCAAAAAATGATCTTATTCAGATCATTCTCAACGGTCTGCGTTCATCATACCGACCATTTATTCGCTCTCTTCAACATCGCTCAGAAGATGTCTCCTATTATGAACTCTATGGGTTACTTCTTTGTGAAGAAGACGACCTTGTAACAGATTCTAAATCTATCTTTGAACCTTCAGCTCATGTTGCAACCACCTCACATCGTGGTGGCAAGTTCTATCACAATCGAGGAGGCCGTTTTTCAAGGGTCGAGGTCGTTCCTGGTCCAGCAATAATCGACCTTCATCTTATCAATTTTCTAATTCAGAAAATTATTTACAGTGTAAAAATTATTGTGGCTTTGGTCATTTTGCCCACCAATGTTCTACTCCCCGCAAGAAAGGGATGCAGCGGACAGCTTTTGCACCTCCATTTCATAACAGGCCAACCTCAAACCTTGCTACCTCTACCTCATCCTCAATACATCAGCCTTGGATTCTGGATTTTGGTGCCACTCACCATCTCACCTCTCATCTTGACAATTTGTCATTAAATTCATATTACACAGGTCATGATTCGATCAAAATAGGAAATGGTACATCTCTACCCATTACTCATACAGGATCTATAATTTGTTCAACATTTAATAATTCTTTTATTTTAGATCCAATTTTGTGTGTCCCTGATTCCTATTATAACTGGTTATCTGTTCATTGTTTTACTGATGCTAACCAAATTTCCATTGATTTTTTTCCTGACCATTTTCTCATAAAGGATATCCTCACGAGGAAGATCCTTCATACATGCCCGAATAATGGTGGATTGTACTCACTTCTTTTCGATTCAAAGTCTTCAGCATGTTCACCACCATCACCTAATGCATTTTTGGCTTCTAGTTTTGCTCAGTGGCACAATATTCTTGGTCATGTAAATCCTGTTACTGTGCACAAAGTTCTTCATCAGTTTAATTTACCTTCTAGTTCTAATAAAAGTGATCTTGCTTGTCATGCTTGTAATATTAGCAAGAGTCATCGTCTACCTTTTTCCTTATCCAATTTTATGGCAAAGAAACTACTGGAATTGATTTGTTTGGATTTATGGGGATCTTCTCCAATTCCAGCTGTAGATGGTAGTCGATATTATGTGATATTTTATGATCATTACAGCAAGTACACTTGGATTTATTTTCAAAAATTTAAGTCTGATGTTCTTAATGTCTTTATCAAATTTCGGCATCTTGTAGAAAAATTTTTTGAGTGCTCCATTAAATCTTTTCAGGCTGATTGGGGTGGTGAGTTTCAGGCACTCACCCCATATCTATTATAAAATGGGATAAATCAACGTAGCTCTTGTCCTAAAACACTTGAACAAAATGGGTATGCCGAAAGAAAACTTAGGCACATTATTGA
Organism: Mallotus japonicus; assembly: GCA_949634005.1. Lineage (NCBI taxonomy): Eukaryota > Viridiplantae > Streptophyta > Magnoliopsida > Malpighiales > Euphorbiaceae > Mallotus > Mallotus japonicus. The sequence continues at coordinate 15,279 of CATIWK010133140.1, read as the reverse complement.
AACGGCCTTATCTTTGATGCATCACTCAAATGTTCCCACAAAATATTGGTCCCAAGCCTTTGATATTGCCGTTTACATCATAAATCGCCTTCCCACACCACTCTTGAAAAATCAAAATCCATACACCACTCTATTTCGAAAAGAACTTGAATACATAACAATGCATACCTTTGGATGTTTATGTTACCCACGGCTACGACCATATGCTGAAAATAAACTATCTCCTAGGTCCAAAAAATGTGTGTTCATGGGGTACAGTAAAATTTATAAAGGTTACATATATTTTGATTTATCTACTTCTAAGTTTTTTTACCTCCCGTCATGTTTTATTTTATGACCAGGAGTTCCCTTTTCAATCAGATTCAAGAGTGGCACCAAGTGATCAGAATCCTACACCATCTCTTATATTTTTACCATCCATGGTACACTCCAACTCTAACTCTACCTCAAGCACTTTTAACCCGATCCAAACATCAACACTTCCCTCTTCAACTCAACAACTACCACATACTCATCCATCTACCTCACCTATATCCTCATCCATTCCGCAACAACCAATAGCTCTAATCCTTTCACCTCTATCCAACCCGTAACAAAGCTCATCCTCTCTAACCGAACCTACATCCCCATCTTCATCCAAATCTCAACCTACATCAACATCACCATCTAGTGCACCTCTAGTGGTTGACTTAAGCCAACACTAAACCCAACCTCTACCATCTTCCACCTTACATAATCGAACACATACCATGATCACTCGATCCTAAACCGGATCTTCTAAACCCAAAACCTTTCTCTCTACCCTATACACTGACACCGAACCTTCATGTTACACCAAAGTTGTCCAATGACCCCATTGGCGTCAAGCCATGAAAGAAGAATATGATGCCATGCTCAAGAATGACACATAGGTGCTGGTTCCGCCATCTAAACAACAAAATCTCATTGGCTCAAAATGGGTTTATCGTATCAAATGAAAACCTGATGGCTCGATAGATAGATACAAGGCAAGATTAGTCACCAAAGGGTATCACCAATGACTAGGAGTAGACTTTATAGAAACCTTCAGTCCAGTGGTTAAACATGCCTCAATTCGTCTCATCTTGACTATAGCATTATCTTTTCAGTGGGAAATTCGACAACTGGATGTTTCTAATGCATTTCTGCATGGTGAATTAGATAAGGCTGTCTTTATGCAACAACCACAGGGTTATATTCATCCTTAGTTTCCCAATCATGTGTGCAAACTCAAAAAGTCCATTTATGAGCTCAAACAAGCACCTCGACAATGGTTCAAATGTCTTACTCAAGCTCTACTCTCCTTGGGTTTTCAAAGTTCCAATATAGATAGCTCCCTATATTATTATCATCACGGCATAATTAAAGTTTACTGCCTTATCTACGTTGATGATATCATCCTCACGGGAAGTGACTCTACATTCATTTGTACAACCATTGATTCATTGCAGCACAATTTTACAATCAAAGATCTTAGAGCGCTTGGTTTTTTTTGGGTCTTAAGGTAACCAAATGCACATTCGGTTTGTTGCTTCATCAAGCTAAATATATCAAAGATTTATTGAACAAGGCAAATATGGTAGATGCTAATCCTATGAGTACACCTTCTTCACCGAATCATAAATTTCTCTCCAAAGGAATTGCATATTTTGATCCTTCTTTCTATAGAAGTATAGTTGATGGCCTTCAATACATTTGTGTTACACGACCTAATTTATCTTATTCGATGAACAAAGTTTCTCAATATATGCATGCACCTACCAATGATCATTGGATTGCAGTCAAACGCAACTTGAGTTATTTACGAGGAACTATTCATCACGGCCTTCACATGCGCCCTTCATCTCATTTTGATATCTCGGCATACAGTGATGCAGACTGGGGAGGTGACTTGGATGACTAAAAATCCACAACTGGATTCTTGATTTATATTGGTCAAAATCTCATCACCTGCGGTATAAGAAAATAGCGCACAGTCGCTAGGTCCTCGACGAAGGCAGAATACAGGGCCTTAGCACACACTACCAATGAACTGCTTTGGCTATGCTCACTCATGAAAGAGCTCAGCATTCCATTTACAACGCCAACCTTATGGTGTGATAATCTGTCGGCTACATACCTATCGTCTACTCCCATCTTCAATTCTCAATCAAAGCATTTGGAGATAGATTTTTACTTTGTTCGAGATAAAGTCAGCAACAAAGAAATGCAAGTTCGTTACTTGGGCTCACAAGATCAAATCACTGATGTTCACATAAAGTCCCTGTCCAAGCGTCAATTTTGTCATTTAAGGAACAAGTTGTATGTTTGTCCTATACCCATACAACTTGAGGAAGGGTGATAGGATAATGATAAAGCAATTGTATTTTACTTCGAACTCTATCAGTTTTTACTTCAAGTCATGTACAACTCTACACGTATGTATATATTACACTCATCAATCATAATAGAAATCATCTGAGTTCATTCTCTCATAGCTCTCTCATATATATAATTTTTTCACATCAAAACACTTTATTTCTTTAAGGTGTTGACATTAGTTAGTTTATCATCGAGCAATTTAAAGGTGGAATCCTTAACATAAGTTTAATAAATTGTAGAGAAAAAAAATTTTGGTGCTAATTTTGGGGATATTGAACTATAATTCATGGAGCTACAATTTTTTTTTTTTTTAAACATGAACCCAAAACCTTATTTTAATAAAAATCTTTGTTTGGCATGAAAGAAAAGACTATTCTAGCATAGATCCACTGATTTATGCACTAAGAGTTTAAGAATAAATGATTTTGGATTTAATTTACAAGAAAGTATTTGGCGTTTTTGTATTATTTGTAAAATATTATTTAATTTTCTATTTTATAAATTAAAATATTTGTAATTAATTTGCGTTGTAATTTGATATATTTTGTAAATATCTATCTGGAACAAAAATGGTGTAAAAGAATAGGAAAAGATAGTGGAAAAGTAGGAAAGCGATGCCTTTACATAAATGCCCTCCTTTTGTTTTATTTATTTTTTTTCATTTCATTATTAAAAAAAAAAAATTTACAAGCTTTGGGTATTTAAATTCTTACACGACGGTTTCATTCGTGTGCAACTTAGATTTTAGATTCCAGAAAACAAAAATTATTTTCACCAAAAAATTGAAATTTTAAAAAAATTTACAGATTACGGGGTGTTTAAATCCTTACATGATGAACTTACCCGTGTGCAATTTAAGTTTTAGATTCCAAAAATATTATTTTCACCAAAAAAATGAAATTTAAAAAAAATCAACTTGGGGGCAAAAGGGACATTGCCCCACCAGCTATATCCCGATCCGGAAAAGTATCCATATGTTGTGAAAGTTACTAAAGGCGGAAAAGTACAAAGAGGTGAAAGAAACAAGACTATATACGCAGAATAATTCATCAATTTTGTTAGATTGCTCAAATATTGACAACCGATCGGACAAAGATTATATGGCTCATTTTCTCTTTCATAAAGTTCTCTCTTTCCTTAAAAAATTAAAATATGAATTTCTAACCTCAGAAATTAAATATATGCACATTAGAATCATTAGGCTAAAAGTTTTTTAGTAATTTATTTTATTAATTTTGTAAATTATTTTGATTTTATCAAATCAAATAACTTTAATTTAACTTGTCAATTTTATGATTAAAAAAATAATAATAACACACCATAAATTGACAATTATTATTATTATTATTTTTATTACATAAAATCAATCCTTATAAAATTTATAAATATTTTTCTTTATATTCAAATATTTTTTATAATATTTACGGGACAGTACCAACAATTGTAAACTTTCACTTTAGAAATAATATATATACGCACACGCGCTACTTTAGTACCTATCATATTTACAAATAATTTCAATTTTATTCAATTTCAAAATTATATTTAGAAATTCACTGAATTTTTTATGTGATTAGGTGTGCATTCAATAAAAGAAAATATTTACTCAAAAAAAAAAGACATTAACAATCATGATAAAATTATCATTTTTTTTCATAAAAAAGGGAATTATTATCATAATTCAGACAATTATGATAGTATTATCATTTACTCAATTATTATCATTTTCTCAAATAAAATAAAATGATAAATTTTATGAAAATTTTTATTTAGAAATTTTAACAATTTTATTTAAATTTGATCTAAAAATGAATAATCTCGCAAATATAAAAACATTAAAATTATAAATAGATTTTATAAAATTTTTATTTAAATTAAATACATAAAATTTAAATTTATAATAAATTTTATGAAATATCATAAAATTTATTTATATTAAAAACATTTTAAAAATAAAAAATTTATAAGAAGAAAGTCATAAATGGTAAAAAAAAATTAATGTAGTTGATCTTCCCTGAACCTTTTTTAAATAATACAATAACACTGTTTATCCCAAAATATAATTTTTTGGATTTAAAGTCCAAGTGTTCACAAGCTTATAATCAATCAAAAACTCAACCTATAAAAAATGTTTTGGGGAAAGAAACAAGGCAAAAGGGTCAAATTGAACTCTAACGTTTTGTCCTAATTGCATATTGGACCTTCTCAAATTTTTTTTTTCCAATGTGAAACTTTAATTTTGTAAATTAAGACATATTGGACTTTTACTGAGTACAATTAAGTCTTGTAATATTTTTTTAGTACAATTAAGTCTTATAGATTAATAAAAAATTAATTTTAAGAGTTACTAACAAACAAAATTGATCAATATTTTTTAAAATATCTATATAACATAATTATGAATTTTTAAAAGTTTTTAAACCTATAAAATATATTTTTTAAATTTTTCTTGAATTTAAAAAACTTTATAATTAAGTGATATATTTTTCAAATAAATGATCAATTTTATTCATTAATATAAATAGCAAATTGATAATTAACCCAAAAATTTAATTTTAATGGTTGACTAAAGAATTTTTAAATTTTATTAATTAGTTTAAATTTTTAAACCTACACAATAATGTTTAAACTGACACAATAATTGATAAATAAAATTTTTTTTATTCAATTGTTAAAATTAAATTTTTGTAGTCCCATTACATTTTTTTTTCCCTAAAACTATAGTCATTTTGAACCTATAACCACTTTTGACTATGTAGGGATAGCCTTTTCTTTTCCTACAGTTTAAGACTATACTCTAAGCTAACTTCTAATTTTTGGGTGTTGAAAAAAATTTATAGTTAATTAAGAATTGTATATTATGATAACTTAATTATCATATCACACTGTTTATATTAATTTTTGGGACTAAAAAATTTAATTTTGACAATTGAACAAAAAAAAAATTATCTATCACTTCTTGTGTAGGTTTAAAAATTTAAACTAATTAATAAAATTTAAAAATTTTTTAGTCAACCATTAAAATTAAATTTTTGGGTTAATTATCAATTTTCTATTTTATATTAATGAATAAATTTGGTCATTTATTTGAAATATATATCACTTAATTGCAAAGTTTTTTTAAATTCAAGAAAAAATTAAAAAATATATATTTTCTAGATTTAAAAACTTTAAAAACTTTAAAATTATGTTAAATAGATATTTTAAAAAATATTTACCAATTTTTTTTGTTAGTAACCCTTAAAATTAATTTTTTATTAATTTATAGGACTTAATTGTACTAAAAAAAAGTTACAAGACTTAATTGTACTCAATAAAGGTCCAATATGTCTTAATTTACAAAGTTGAAGTTCCACATTGGAAAAAAAAAACTTGAGAGGGTCCAATGTGCAATTAGGGTAAAACGTTAGGGTCTAATTTAGCCCTTTTGTCAAAGAAACGATATCACTAAAGGGCCAACTTTGACCCATTGGTATCTTTTTTGGTTTCCCTTCATTTTTCTTTTCAAAAGTGAATTTTAGTGTTTTGAAAAGTGGTCTATTTATGAAAAGTTGGTCTCATTGTCGGCGTTTTGCGTGTTTTCATTTTGGCCTCTTTTTGTTTTTAGCTTATTGATTATAGTATGTTCTGGTTATGCATAGCTAACACAGAACATGATTGGAGGGAAGGGACAGATCAAAATAAATTCATCAAACACTGCCTTGCTTCTGTGGATAGACAGAAGCATCCATGGCTGATTTTCTTAGTAGAATTATTATTACTGATAAAAAGGCTATTAATGATTGTAAGTACGTCTACTCCTTTAGTTCCTTTCTCTTCTTGAGCTTACTCACTCTCGCTCTCAAGCAAGCTCTCTGGATCGCTAAATCCTCAGACATTTCAGCACATTTTCATCACTTCCCCAAATTTTTCACCCATATCAATAAGGATATGGTTCAAGTGGGGATGTTGGTTTCGGGTATTATGTCGGTTTGTGGGTGTGTGTTTTTAATGTTGGCGTTGATTAACGTGGTTGAGTTTAAGCTTGGGAGATTGGCTTGTGGAAGTGGGCATACTTATGTTGTTGTTTCTCTTGTTATTTTTGTGTCTATTGCTCTATTGATTTGTGTTTGTATTGTGTTGTATGCTTTTACTAGATAAATTAATTTTATGATTAGATCTAATCATAAAATCAATGTATTTTTGCAATGTTGTATTGTATCTTAATATATTTTTATTAATGGGATGAAATTGTCACTTTCAATTCAATTATTTTTTATTGGAGTTTTAACTCGAGATCTTACAATACTTTCAATTAAATTAATTCAATAATCGAGTTTTAAATGTGTAATAATAATAATAATAATAATAATAATAATAATAATAATAATAATAATAATTATAGTCTTGTAGAATTATTTTTGTATTATGGTGACAATTATAAATTCAGCTCTCCCCTCTTCAGTTTTTTTTTTCTCCTCTCAAATTTTGGCTCAAAGAAGACAGATTGTTGTTGCTTTTATTGTCTTTTAATTGTTTCTTGTTTTTTTTGTTGTTGTTTTTTGTTGCTTTTCGATTGTTGCTTCTGTTTTTCAGTGTTGTTTCTCTTTGTTGCTTTTTATTTTTAATGTTGTTGCTTTTTTTTAGTGTTGTTGCTTTTTATTTTCAGTGTTGTTGCTTTGCTGTTTTTTTCAGTGTTGTTACTTTTTGTTGCTTTTTTTGTTTTTCATTTTTTTTTCTTTGTGGTGCTACAAATACACCATAAAAATCGTAAACATGTTACATATTGATTATCAATAAGTTTAAGATAATTTTTTAAAAAAAAAAACTTGTTAGACATTTTAATAAACAAATCAAATTAAAAATAAATAAAATCCTTATTTTTTAAGAATATAAAAGGGGAAAAAATTTTGTATTGCTTGTTAACAGTTGAAGATATTTATTGCTTGTTTTTATAACAATTGAAGATGTTTATTTAAGAAGAAGATAGCTTTGAGCATTTTTTAAAAAAATTTAATGCGAATTGTACAATCAATTAAAAAATTTTACAAATTAACATAAAATAATTCCAATTTTTAGCTGATTAAGCTGGCTTTTGTCTTTAGTTTAACTAAGTGCACATCACATATTTAGAACATTGCCTCAACGTATTTATTTCACACTTGTTGGTTGCACATGCTCTGATTTGGAGCCATTGGATATTAGACTTGGTGATCCTAGTTCTTGCCAAGCACCACTTTTGACTTACTGTGGAGTATGCTTAGTTGCATCACTAACTCTCCTTACTAGCTATCATTAATGGATTTGTTTGCACTTGTGCAATTTCACTAGTAATTTATTCATTTGAAAAAAAAAAAGTTTTCAAGAGAAAAAAAAACATTGAGGAAAAAAAGATGAAGACAGTACCTTAAAAATAAAAAAAATATTGAGAGTACCTTAAAAATAGAAGAAAAAAAAAGACGAAGACAGTAAAAAAAATATTGGGAAAAAAACATTGATAATAAAAAAGAAGACAGTACCTTAAAAATAGAACAAAAATATTTAGCAAAAAAATTGTTGAGAAAAAAATGAAGACAGTAGAAAAAAAATGTTGATAAAAAAACATTGAGGAAAAAAGAAGACGATACCCTAAAAATAAGGGAGGAAAGGAAAGTGGTCCATATTTGAAAGAAAAAAGTTAGGGAAGTTAGTTTTGAAAATATTTTTTGTCAATGTAACTTTGATAATATTTTTGGTTTTTGGTCTATTTATGAAAAAAATCCCAAGAAACAAGAATAAAATACAAGAATATTCTAGAAGTGAATATAGTTAGCAAGCTAAAAAGTATAAGGATTTGATGCATTGATAAAGTGAAAATATCTGGAATTTCTATTGCAAACTAAGGAATTAAGGAAGAAGAAGTAACTTGTAAGTAATTATCCAGCTGCAAAAACAAGAGTAGGAAAACAACTCAACACCAATAAAAATCACCAAACCAATCATCAAAACAAATTATAAATCAATCAATAATGAAATTCAACTTTCAGCTTTAGCATCATTTTTCTATTTTCCTAGCTATTTCATGTTTTCCCTATTAGATCTTGTAATCACCTTATTAATATAAAAAAATTTCTATTTTATAGCTTGCAAAAATCCTTTCTTATTTGATAAAGTTAAATTCATAGAAATCTCGTTGAAATCCAAATAAATAGTGGTAAAGGTGTTTGGGAATTCACAATTGGCTGAAATAATCCTCTGGCACGCTTATGTATTGAACCTGATTCGCCAAAAAAAACACCAACAATCTTTTGACATATTCGATGGGATTCATTCCAATGAGATGAATATATTAAGAAGAGAAAAAGAAAAAGAAATTTTTGAAGTTGGTTACTAGACCAACAATTCTCCTGTAGAAACAGATGATCTATAAAAATAAATTAATAGCGACTCGGTGCCTCAGGATCACTCTTGGACCAAGGCACCTATTGGCTATACATGACAAAAATTGGATATCACCAATAATAGTGCTACTAGTGAGGGTTTTAGCACTCAACACCAAAATGCCCAGCAATAGAGAGAAAACTCTCAACACTAGACAAGAGACTACCACCTGTACCAAATTCTTTCGGAAACAACCACAAATTCAAACCAAGGAAGGATAAAAGGCATGCATTAAAATTCAACAATAAATTTGTGGTGCCCCCACCTATTCCACCAAATAAGTAGTGACATAGGATGGTGTATGAGAAGTTTCATCAGCCTTTAACTCGTATATAGAAAAGAAGATTTCAGAGACAAAAAGCAGCTAAAAGAAGGTAAAAGGAACAAGAGGCTAAAATTGATGCTAAGTTCAAGGCCAGGCCTAAATCTACAAAGAGTTTAATTTCAAGCAAAAAGGATTTTAAAGAAGATATTATTCAAAACACTTAGGGGCAGTGACCTTGAGTGGCATAACGATTCAGGTCATTGGGCCAAATCAACAAAAAAGGATGATTTTTGAAAAGTCATCTATAGAGATGAAAAAACACAACACTGAGTTAACTAAAGTTCATCGTGATGAAGGAGTAATTAAAGCAATATTGGTTTTGCAAATTAAAATTACTATTGATAGCAAAAAAGTCCCTTAATACCTTCTTTATATTGGATTCAATTGCAATAATGACTTTAGGAAAGGATTGTTTTTGCATTGGAGTTGAAAAAAAAAATCCTATTATGTGGGAAATAAAAGCTAAATATATAAAATAAGTTACTGGCCTCTGGCCAGGAATTTCCCACTTAATGACAATCTTTTGCTTTTTGGATTTTGAAAATTGGCTTGATAGTCATTATCTTAATTAAATAAATTTTGAATTTTGTGAGTTTTGGTGTGTTAAAGTTTGTTTTCTTTGGTCTGTTTCTTTATTATGTGAATAAGAGTTGTGAACAGTATTCTGTTGATAAAATTTCAACAACATAACGGCTAAAAATTATACATTTTTGTTTTATGAATAATGCACGGTTGTGGTGTCTGTTTGTGGTATGATCAGTGATGCAAGAGTTGATGATGATCCAGAAATTTCAGTAGCACATTCTTGGTGCAGAAAGTTGAGGAATCTGGTTAATGGAAAAGAGACAGGCAAATACAAAGCAAATCCCAAGAAAAATGCATATATTTTCATAAGAAATTAATGGTGGGAAATCATGCAAAGAGGAATACATAATGAAGCTGACTTGCAAATAAATTTTGAGCATCCTTTAAATGCATAAGTCATGAAAAATTTTATGAATGGTGAAAAATTCATATTAAGCATGATATGTTCAACTTTTCCAAGAAAATGTTCACATTTTTGTAAGGTATCCATAGAAAATTTTTGGTAGAATTGAGCAAAGTTTTTTCTCAGGAAAATATAATTAATGGGCTATCATAAATTATTGTCCAAATGATGCAAAATTTTGCACTTTATCCAAATGATAAAAATGGTGAAATATTTTCAAACAAGTTATGTAGCCAATAAATATTGCTTAAAAATTAATGAGGCCTTGATAGAAGTACTCATGAATTATGAAGCCTTACACCATTTTCAAATGGAATGCAGATGTCTTGTCAAACTCTCAAAGATTTCATCAAAGCAAGTAGCAAGAATATTTAACTTTGTCAAAATAAATGAACAATTTCAAGTGGCAGGTAAATGCTTAAGTTTAAAAGTGACCATCCAAGAATTAAAATCTGCAAATATTTCGACTTAAATAGTTGAAATTTGAATTACACATTATAATTTCTTGCAAAATTGTATCACGACATTTTTTTGAGTAAAGCTATACAAACAAATAATTTTTGGCAATATGGTGCTTGGTGATTGCTCAAATTTGAGTGCTTTGGCTTGATTCATCAAACTAAGGTCTGTGATTTTTTCATACAAAGGAAACAAAATTACAAAGATTGTTAGATAAATTATTTTGGCATTATATTTGCTAAAATAATTTTTAGATAAATTTTGACGAAAAACTTTGGGTCATAGTATATGAACAAGGTCACCTATGCAAGGAATTAACAAAATTTTACAAATAAATTAGAGTGTAAGCTTAAATGTCTAGAGGTAACGAAGTAAGCAACAAAATTGGTATGAGAAAATAGTCGAAATTCGTCAAATCCTCATATAAAAATTCAAGATTTCGGCTAAACTAAACAAATCATCAAAGAAAATTCATAGTCCTTTAGGCCAATTGTTAGTCACAGAAATTAATAAAGCTCAAAAGTCACTAACATCACCAATGAAGGAGGCAACAAGAAGAAGAAGGAACACTTAGGCAAAAAATTGCCAAATTTCCATTTAAATGCTCAAAATCTTTAGCTACTCAAGCAAGTCATCAGAGTAAAACCACAATTCCTCTAACAGATCTTCACAAAAATAACAAAGTTACAACAAGAAAATGGTCAATTTTCAACAAGAGCTTAAAATTTTGGCTAATCAACAGATTACCTAGTAAAATTTATGATTTTCTCAAACTACTTTTCATCTCTTCAAAGAACAAGAAGACAGATTTCAAAGAGCCACAACATAGCAAGTCCAAATCACAAAATATAAAAGCCACAAATTTGATACTTTAAGTATAAAAAAAATGAAATAACATCTGTAGACACCCAATTCCGGGATAAGAGGGTATGGATGCGACAGAGGACTCTGATGATGAGAATTTATTATAAATAGATCCTCAGAATTTGAGTTTTGGATCTCAAAGGCTAAATTGCTCTTTTTCAAGGATTTAATTGTGTTTTCAAGGACTAAATTGAAAGTTTTCTTCTTTCAAGGGTCTTTTAGTAAAAGTTTTCTTCTTCAGGGGTCTTTTAGTAAAAGTTTTCTTCTTCAGGGGTCTTTTAGTAATTAAAAGTTACAAAAAAATTGAAAAACCGATCGGAATTATGTAATTCCGACCGAAATTACACATTTTCGATCGGAAATGCATAATTCCGATTGGAAATACATAATCCCGATCGGGATTATGCGGTCCTAATTTCGTTCTAACTCTGTTTTTTTTATTTTTTCAGTCAATAAAATCGATTTTTCTGACGTTTTGATTGGTCAGATGATGATATTTATGTCTGTTTTAGAGTCTTATTTGGAGTCTAATTCGATTACCTGAAGTCACAGTAGGTTACGTGACTTTGGCTAGGTTTTCTATAAAAACTCAGGTTAACTCCTGAGCGAGAGGGAGGCTTTCTTTTTTTTCACTGCTATTTGCAGTTTCTACTTCTTGGTTTCGAGAGGACTTCTTGTGGAGCTTCTCCTGCAACGCAAAAAAGGTTTTTTTGCAGATAAAGAACAAAGCTTTCAAAACGATTTTGATACTAAAAACTTGAAGAGAAGCGCAGCAAGCTGAAAAGAAAACAAAAATCAATTCTGAAGATTTATTTCAAAAACAAACGGTGACATACACACCACTCTGAGGAGCATATCAATACAGCATCGATCACTCAGCATTTTTCTTTCTTTCTTTTCTTCTTTCGTTTTATTTTATTTTTATTTAGTTTCTGTTTTTTCCTTTAAATTAATTTCTTTTTTTTTGTTCATTTACTAATTAATTTTCTTTTATTGTTTTTTCATATATTTTCATAGAGGGGGTGACTTAAATCCACAAATCAAAAATCCCAAGGAATCATGGACATTAATTCCATGATTAAGTAGTTTTAGGTTTTTTAATGTTTTCTTTGTTATTTTTTTATGTATTTTATTATTTATGGTTTTGCATTTATTTTTATTGTTATATTTATTTAGATCCTTGTAATAGCCCCAATAGTGGGATATCTAATGAAATCATATGTGTGGGTGTATGTTTTATTTTGTTTAATTAATTAGTAAATTAGGTTTATTTGGTAAATTTTAATAAAATTAATGGTGGCTTTAGATTAATTTTAGGTTGCATGTTAATTAAATTAGGATTAGAAATCATTGTATGTATGTTTTAATTGTTTTATGAATTTACTGTTTTTTTTATGTTTATTGCTTATTATTTTCTTTGTTTTTAGATTTTGTTACTTATTATTTGTTTGCATGTTTATTTGTTTTCCTTTGTTATTAGGGTTTTTAGGTTAATAACTAGGTTCACTTTTAATTAACTAGGTTTTTAGGGTTAATTAATTAACTTCATTTTAGGCTCATAATTAATTTAGATTTTAGGATAGAATACATTTAGGCCCACCTACTTAATTTAGACTTAGGCCCATTTTAGTTAATAAAATTAATTTAGACTTAGCTCATTAATTAAGCTCTATTTCATAATTTGTAGAATTAAGGCCATTTAGATTTAAAATTTGTAGATCTAGGCCCACTAATTTAAGCTTTCATAACATGTAAACTTATCTCACTTTAATTAAAATTTGTAGATTAGACTAACTTAGAGTTTATATACTTTGAATGTATGCATTGTTTATATGCTTTTTCATGATTAGTTGCCTTTGGGATTTATGGATGTTTAAAATTGGGTTTTTATGAAATTGCATGTAAATAGAGGATAAAATAGTGATTAATAAAATAATTCTAAATGAACACAAGACTAAGAGAAGTTAGTATTCTGTACCCAGAATTTCCTGGTTGTGGTGCTAGTTTTTTTTTAAAGAATCGAGTACCACCTCCGATTTTGTCCCAGTTATTACCCTGGGTGGCGACTCCATCATCTCCACGCTATGTCTTTGTGATATAGTAGTGTGTTCCCTAAAGCCCTGAGCTCAAACAGTGTCGCGGTTGCAAGAAACTTGGGCGCGCGCTAAACCCCACCGTGTACAACATCCCAAATCAAAATGCAAATTCAACAACATAAATAAATTAAATCAATGCTAGTTAAATTACCTTGTTCAAATTTTTAATAGGAGATGTTCTTGATCTTGGAGAAGTGGCTTGAAGAGACCAGAAGATGAAGCAAAAGCTTTGAAATCGAAGATAGCAGTAGTTGGGTCGAAGGCAACACCTATTTTGCAGGACTAAGACGACCATTGACAAAGGAAGGAGCAGGCTTAACTTTGTGCAAGGTTGCTAGTTCATACAAGGCAGCGAAGTTGCTTGTGCTACGTAGGGCTGGTTTGCGTAATACATAGGCGATGACTGACGGTAATGCAGTAGTGACAGCGACAGTGGTTTGGGCAAGTCAATCAATTTTAATGGAAGCAAGAAGATGGTGATGATGGTGAGGATGAAGAGAAAACAATGAGGAGGTGAGGTGATCTGTAAATTTGACATGTGTATTGTGATTTTATGCTTTGGGTAATAAAAAATTGATTGAAAATTTGAGGGTGAAAGGAGATTTTGAGAGCTTGTGTGCTTTTGATGTTTAAAAAAAAAACTGTAGAGATCTTTGCTTAATTTGAACTCCTGAAATCTTCCAAAAATGGGAGAAATTAATATGAGTCTTGTGATACCTAGAGGATTCAAGTGATGGGCAAAGTGAATTTCATGAAGAATTAAAATTTAAAAGAAGAATTTGAAGATGTGTAAATAATGACTATTTTGAAAGAGAAAATGAAATAAATAGTTGATTTCTTTACAAATTGGAAAAATTAACTTAGGCGTTGTGATATTTGTAGAAGTTAAAGAATGTGTAAAGTGAATGTATGAAAAAATTGAAATTTTGAAGATGAATTTATTGGCAATTTAAAAGAGAAAGAGAGGGATTTTTGGTGTAGAGAATGGTTTTTTTTTAAAAAAAAATAGTGAAGAAGATGAAAATAAGGAAGAGCCTTATTTTGGATACATATATACATATAATTATTTTGGGCTTGACACAAATTTATTACATGTGGGGGGTATTATTTGTGCCAAAATATAATTTTGGGGTTTTTTCATAAATGCCCCAAAAACTCATGTCAATAACTAAAATACCCCAACTTCTTTAAAATTACACGCGTGTCACTTTACGTGACTTTATTTACGCGAATGCACCTTTTCACGTAAATGACGAAAAGAAAAACTCAAATCTCTGCTCCTTCTCCATCTTCACGATCTATCTTCCCCATCCTCAAGCAGCTTCATCATCTCAACAACACCACCACATTATAAGCATCTTAAAGTTTCCTTTTTTTTTTTGTTCTTAAATATTCTGCGACATATTCAGCATCCAAGAATATATCACTTCTGCCTAGGACTATGTTTATATAAAGTCAAGATCAACTTGAAAGCCCATCACGATATAGCCAATTTAATTTCTTAGTTTTATTGAAGCTAACAAGGCGTGGAGAAGAGAAAGGAATTTAATTATAATTTCCTCCTTTTCTTCTTCTTCTTCTTAACAATTTTTTTTATTTTTGATAGCAACCTGAATGTTTATTGCTCTCTCCAGGATTTGCAGGTTAAGATCTGCAATCATATGCTTTAAATCTTTATAATTTTAGGTCAGTTACTTTCCATTTCTTTCTTCCTTTAGATCTATATTCATTTCTTTCATTTGCAGATTTCATTTTATTGCTTTTTTTTT